>DF357311.1:84602-96877 GCA_000787875.1 Solanum virginianum | reverse complement strand
ATCAGATGTTGCATTGCATGACAGCACAATATGTTCAAATCTTCCATCAACTGGAATGGCAGTTCTAACATCTGGAGGGAATCTCCCACATCTGTCGAGAAACAAAACGTGATTAAGAAAGAGTAATGAAGCATCAATGTCACAATATTGGCAAATTGATCTTAATGCCGGGGTAAATCAATTATAAACTGGCTTTCTAAAATTTTACCCCAGAGTTCAGCTTCCAAAGAGGTTGCAACAATTTCGTTTTGCTTAGAATAGAACAAGCAGCGCTCAACACTAGGTACCCCTAAAAGATTTTATTATGAATGCAATTCATAATAGCAGTGACAACCTGTTCAATAACTCTGAATCTAAGCATACTCCCTCCGTCCCAATTTTTGTGGAGGTGTGTGACTGGGCACGAGTTTAAGAATTAAAGGAAGACTTTTGAAACTTGAAGTCAAAAATAAAAAGTAAGTCGTGGATGTAGTGAGACTATCAATCATCTCATTAAGCGTAAAATGGGAGATCATAGTCAAAATTATTAGTACCCTCCATATATGACACAACTAAGAAAATCACACCAGGTAATCCAGTTGAACTAAAACTAAAAGCTTCTGAACGATGAAAATTTAAAGACAGCATTCAGTGGTAAACCGTGGCATTCATGGTAGGCAACATGTAGAATAGAAGAACTTTGTTTCGCCAGAAATTGGCAAGATCCAACGGTGAAAGCTGCCCAAAAGAAAAACCACCTGGAAGCCTGAGGACCTTCAGTACTATACTCTACCCCAGAACCAGCAGCCTTTTTCGCCAAGCAAGACTGCGCTTGTCCCTTTCCTTTCTCCATTCCGCCTCCTTCTTTGCTTTGTTCCAATAGAGTCCCACAAAGTGGGGTTTGGGGAGGGCAAAGTGTACGCAAACCTTACCCCTATGAAAATAGAGAGGTTGTTGCCAATAGATCCCCAGCTCAAGGAAAAAACAGTCCATAGCAGTACGGGAAAAAAAAATAACCGAAGTGAAGAAGTCATGGCAAAAGTACTATAGACAACATGACAAATCATACTAAACAGTAATCATAAGAAATAATATGATAATTGAAATACAAAAACAACAGATAGTAACCAAACTCAAAAGGACAAGAAACTACAAGCGTAATATTACGACTAAGTATGGAAGAATAAACGAACCCCTTCCATGCCTCTTTTCCCAAATATAAATCTGAATCAAGCCAAGATGAAATCAGCAGTTAATTACTATGTAACTTGCTCCGGTGACTCTGCATGCCCACAAGTTCTTCACTTCTTCTTTGTGTGTCTAGTCTAGAAGTGTCATTAGCCTTTCTTTTCTAGAGTTTCATTCAGTGAGAGGGGCATCAAATTTTGATGCAAGGCTAAATCAATTCTATTCTGCATTGCTCAATTAGCTTGGAAATAGCAACGGGAGCTAACATAGTAACATATTTCAATTATGAAAAAGTTTCAGCAACATTTTGAATAGTTCAAAAATGCTTTGTTAATCCAAGACATCAGGTGGTATGTTACCAAAGTGAGGCCCTATGTCTGAACCTATTGATGCGAGATTCTAATATTTTGTCCTTGGAGTAACAGAGAAGCACTCTGCATTTCTCTGTGTGACCATGGTTGCAATCTTGGAACCAGCCACTCCAATGAGGAGGGGTAAGGATGTCTAAAAAGTAAATCCTCTTCGGGGATCATGAAAGTAAAACTGCCTGAAAGGAGTAGTGCGGAATAGTAGTATCAATATTTAAATGTGATTTACCTGCAAAATTTTCTTTCAACGATGTGATACATTCGACCAGGTGCATATAATCTTCTCGGATCTCTGAGCTTCCTATCTTCAGGCATGAAGGTATCTCTCAAGCACACCAAAAATAACAAGCATGGTAAACTGTCGAAAGCATTAATGCACAGTTTAAGAGACACTCATAACAGTTCATCCATAGCAAAAAAATCTGAAGGACGTTAAGAAACTCAAGGGCTTTCTTCTGCAGCCAAAGAGTATATAGGAGAATTGAACTAACCAAAAAACGGATTTGAATATATCTTCCAGTGGAGTGGGTGTTCTTGGTAAGAAATCATCCTGAAGAAGAAGAAGAAGAAGCCAGAGTAGACGTGTTATGTCGACATATCCAAGTTTTTCAATCACATCACAAGCTAATTATGTACAAAATATTAATCAAGTAGTAACATTTTCCGGAATACGTTGAGAAATTATGATAGTAACAAACTAGAATATCCAAATCAATGACAACTAAACCACCTCACCTGCAAAACCACTGAATGTATAATATCAGCATATTTAACAGCCAAATTGAGTGACATACACCTAGCAGGAGCAACAGCATAGCAACTAACTAAACTCCTCGGAATACCTCCTAATCTATCCCTGTGATTCGCCACAATTATAGTCAACAATGATGCAACTCCAGAACCCAAAGAATGACCAACAAATATCATCTTGTAACTCTTGCCATTCTCAACCCAAAGCTTTTTTAAAGTATCGGATTCTTTATTCAACATCCAAATTGCTGCCTTCAACAAACCATGATGCACATATCCACCATCAAACATCTGCTTTCCAAGCTTATTATCCATCAATACTTTATAATCACTTTCTTTAACCAAATTTAAACCCCTAATGGCTACAACAATTTCATGGTGCTCATGATCAAGGTAAATCAAATAAGGTGGAGCATTACCTGTCGGAAAAATAAAACAATATTAAATGAAAATATTCCTGGCAGTAAATGTACAAGAATGGGGGAGCTAGAAATTTACACAACGGAATTCAAAAATACAAAAATATCTCACCACCTATGATTTGAACCTGCGACCTAGACTAATTTTTGAACCCCTTTGACACTTGTACAAAATTTTCTCTAACATTTTTTTCCTTTTTGCACAATATCATTTTCTAGCAAAGGGATTCAATTGAACCTCCTTGTAACTATCTCCTACCCTAGATGTATTGTTTTTTCCATATTGTTCTGTATTGTTTTGATGCTTACAACGTTTATATAGATTGTATCATTTTTTGTGATTACATAATGCCACACTAACTTACAATATTATAAATAAAAGTAGGATACGAGGCAAAGTTATAATAGGAAAATCGAGGGAAAAAGGATAAAGTATGATCGTTAAATAATAGCCAAAGACAAAATAAGAAAAGAACAAGGTAACTATGCGAGCACATCAAATCGATCATTACAAAAAGTGGAACTTTTCATCTAACTTATTACCGATGGATTTAATGATACAATACAATAAACTTTAAGCAACAAACAAAACAAACATTGAATTCAAACTAACAAAATACAATAGTAACAGCCAATCAAACAAGGTGTAAATGATGCATTTAATGATATGATTAAGTAACCATCAAAACAAACATCGTAGTTAAACTAACAACACAATATGATAGGCAATAACTATCAAACAAGCTATTAATGATGGATTTAATGAAGAACAAGGTAACAAGGCGATCACACCAAATTGATCATTAGAAAAAGTGGAACTTTTCATCTAACTTATTACCGATGAATTTAGTGATACAATATAATAAAAATTTAAGCGACAATCAAAACAAACATTGAATTCAAGCTAACACAATACAATAGTAACAACCATCCAAACAAGGTGTAAATGATGCATTTAATGATATGATTAAGTAACCATCAAAACAAACATTGTTGTTAAACTAACAACACAATACAATAGTCACAACCATCCAAACAAGCTATTAACGATGGATTTAATGATACGATTAAGTAACAATACAATACAATAGGTAATAACCATTCAAACGATGGATTTAATGATATGATTAAGTAACCATCAAAACAAACATTGTTGTTAAACTAACAACACAATACAATAGTCACAACCATCCAAACAAGCTATTAACGATGGATTTAATGATATGATTAAGTAACCATCAAAACAAACATTGTTGTTAAACTAACAACACAATACAATAGTCACAACCATCCAAACAAGCTATTAAGGATGGATTTAATGATACGATTAAGTAACAATACAATACAATAGGTAATAACCATTCAAACAAGCTGAGTCATGTTAGTCACTGTCCTAAAGAAACTATTTCAGCAAACGGGAAAAAGATTTACCGAGTGTTTCTCGATATGCCACACGTTTCACCACCCAGCTGGGGTTAAGCCTATAGCCTCCTTCAGGTGGAAATTTTGGGTTATGAAGATCATCTTCATAGACAGCAAGAATTGTACGGCAAAGACGAGGAACAGGTTCAAATTCATCATGGGTTGCTGTAGGCCACGTGGCACTGTCATCATTACCTATGTAAGTACAACGTTTCCATACCCAACGCATACATCCTAAAACCACCACACATTCAAATCCACAAGCAACTGACATTAATTAAGCTTAAAGTAAGCAAAAATTAAGACAAAAAATCTCTAATTTATACTAAAGATTGTGTTTTTTGAGGTTTATAAGTGGAAATTTCAAGTGGGGTTGCAATAATTTACAAGAATATGTGATTGGTACAGGATTTTTTTTTTTGGTTTTTTTCCAGATTGAATGAAACTGGAAAAAATCAAGAATGTAATAAAAATCTCTAATTTTTTTATGGGTATACTAAAGATTGTGTTTTTTGAGATTTGTAAGTGGAAATTTCACAAGGGGTTGTAAGAATTCACAAGAATATGTGATGGATTTAGGATTTTTTTTAAAAAAATTCTGGAAAAATAATAAATCAAGAACGTATTTAGAACTATTAAAAAACTGTAATTTTTGTATGGGGTTGCTTAAGATTGATTCTTTGAGCTTTACAAGTGGAAATTTCAAGTGGGGTTGCAATAATTTACAAGAATATGTGATTTATTTAGGATTTTTTTCCCCCAGATTGAATGAAACTGGAGAAAAAAAAATCAAGAATGTATGAAGAATTATTTTAAAAAATGTAATTTTTGTATGGGGATGCTAAAGATCGATTCTTTGAGCTTTACAAGTGTAAAGTTCAAGTGGGGTGGCAAGGATTTACAAAAAGATATGTAATTTTTTTGGTTTTTTTGGAAATTGAATAAGAAAGGGAAATTGAAGAACAAAATAGAGCTAAAAAGTTTGTAATTTTTTTTTATGTTTTGTGTGAATAAAAAGTGTTGTTTGGGGTGGCTATGTGGAAATGTCACGTGGATTTCCAAGAAATCTTTAGGAGTTTAAGAATATTTTATTTTTTCAAAGTTGAATACAAAGGGGAATGGAATTGATTCTATTTTGGGTTTTGGCTTAGGGTCTAAGGAAGTGTGTTGTGTTCCACATTTTGTGCTAATGATGGGATTAGTCAATTGAATTGTTGTTTGTTCTATTCATGATTATTTAGAAGTTTTGGATTATGTTGTTATTAGTAATATGGATATTTGTTATGTGGGAATATATATATTAATTATGTGAGATTTAAAACTATAAATTCCAAACAACAATAATAACATACCTGATGGAGTATAAAAGTGTAGGTAGACCTTATCATTACCTCATAAATTACATATTGTATAAACTTTATATATGAATAATTTACTTTTTAATTAGCTATTGAAGATTATGTAACTTATGTAGAAATTAATATATGAATAAGTTGCACGATTCTTTTAGGGTTCAGACCTAAATTTGGTTAAAATTTAAAAAATTCTTTTTGAAATTTATGTTGATTATGGTATTTGAAAGTTATAAATGGTATTTGAATAGGCATCTCAATAATAACAATGATAATGTACTCAGAGTATCGCATAAATAAAATTAGAAGAGAGTAATATATATAAGTAGACTTGATTCTTCTTTAAAAAGATAAGAAAAACTTTTATTGACCCTCGACTCAACAATATATATGAATATATTTTTTATGAATGACAAAAGATTCTTTATTTATTAGGATAACTTATTTTCAAGAAGTAACTAGATAATTTATCCAACACATTAAAATTATATTTTTTTTGTATAAGTATATAAATAATTTATATGATCAATCGATTTATAATACGGATAACCAACATCGAGTGAAAAATGAAACAAAAATAAAAATTATTGAGTGGGAACATGGGAAGGGACAAATGTGCCGTGTGGTGTTCGACTACTTCACTAATTTTCCAAGCCATGAAAGTTGTATACTTCTTTCCAACAAAGTGTATATTTTGTATACAACGTGACCCTATATTAATATAGTTTATGATGGTATGGTTAAAAAATATTTTATTTTTAACTCAAAATTCTAAATTGAGATTCTAGGAATTTTGATGCAGCGTACTACCTTCAGAGATAGATTTTACAATGTGTAAATTTTAATTTAGTCAAATTTTAATATAAATATCAAATAAAAATCGAAAAGGAAAAAGAAAAAAATTATCATAACTCAGAATTGTTAGATATTTTTAAGCCCGATGCACTGAGCTCCCACATTCGTCAATGTGTGATTTTGGTGATATTTCCATGCAAATTCCACTAGTATTCTTTTGAATTTGACCATTCAACTATTTGACCATCTTCTTTATCCTATGGCCAAAGGGAAAGAGGGATTTGATAGGTATGTTGAATATTTTTTTAAAATTCAAATATTAAAGTGAGAAAAATAGTTTATAAAGTCTAATATAGCAAACATTAAAATTTATTTTAAAAAATAAGAAGAAAAGATCCTCCACCCACTCAATCTAGATTTTCAAATTGGATGTGTTAAGTTCTTTTTCCATCATCTAGAACTTTTCAAATGCTATACTAATTAGATTATTTACTTTAATTAATAGAAAAGGAAAATATATTTGTATTAAAGATATAATATAATGAAATAAATAATCATATTATACTCTTTAACAATTCAAACTTTTAAATCAAATGATCGCTCATTATAACACAATATCAAAATGAAATAAGGCCTCGATTTCTACTTTTTCTATCACTATAATTGAAAAAATAAACAAACATGCTTTTACGTTTCGTTCATGAAATTACAGAAGTAATTTGACATGTGACAGAGCATATTAAAAATAAATTAATTAAATAAAAAAATATGTACTTTTATTACTTAAGTTTTAGATAAAATAATATCACAATTCAACCTTAAAAAAAGTACAAGAATCTGGAAAATATGGATAGGAGTTCTCTTCTAATATTTTAGCTTATTTCTCTTCTACCTCATCTAACTAAATCAAAATTCTAGAAGAAAGATTTATTAAAATATGTCACTTTTATGTTTATTATTCATATACACTTTTACAGCATGACCCTTTTGAATAATATTCGGAGGAATTTTCGTATATAATTATTTAAAATTTTTATAATTATAGTTTGAATAATTATATTTCGTAATTATAATTATAACAGTATTTGTATAATTTGCGTAATGTAGTTTTTGTGTGGCATTTTTTATATTTTGTTATACAATTCAGTGTTTGTATATTTCGCTATATAATTTGATTCGTGCATAGTTTTTATATATTTGCGCATAACGTTTGTATAAATCGGGCAAATTATACATAGGTCAAACTGTTATTACAGTTAGATATTTGTCGTAAATCATAATTAATTCAAATTATAACTATATTAACTAATTAACTAGTATATGTTTGCTTTATCTCCGTAATTTTTCCTAATATTAAAGCTCATAACTAGTTTGTATTCCATTATGTTAATTTCCCATAAAATAAGAAGTCCCAAAAAAATCAGATTTTTTACACCAAAAAATGACATGTCTATATAGTCATTTTTCCATTATGTATATGCCACGTGGAATTTTTTAAAAATATATTGAGTGTACAATTATTTTTTGGTTTATATGATGGTACCATTATAGTTTAACAAGTTTAAACCGTTCTTCCTACCTAAATCAAAAACAAATACATTTATTAATTATCTAAATCAGTTGGCCAAATGCAAGAAAATTTTCAAAAACATTAACAAGAAACTCCTAACTACCAACTAATTAACACTCAAAAATTCCAAGATTTTCCCATTAACAAGAGAAGGGGAAAAAATCAAATCCATCACCTACTATGAATAAACTTGAAGTACATTACATACACAATTGTTATAAATTCCCACAACACCATCTCGAAGTATCCATTCACTCGAAACTGTACGAGCTTTTTCGAGTTATTCAGAATGATGAATCTAGGTCAAGTAATTCTTGGATTCCTGATTATCGGAGTATCCATTCACTCGAAACTGCTCTCAGCTGAAGAACAAGTTGTTACATATGTATTTGGTGATTCATTGACTGAAGTTGGAAACAACAATTATTTGCAATCATTAGCCAAATCAAATTTCCCTTTTTATGGAATTGATTATGAAGGTGGAAAGCCAACTGGTAGATTTACTAATGGAAGGACTATTGGTGATATCATATGTAATTTCTATGAACTTTTGTTTCATAATCTTGAGTAAACTTATTCATTTTCCGCTATTTTCAGGTGGCAAATAGGCGGGTTGGATTAAAACTTATGTTGCTTGAACTGTTTAAAAATATTATCAAACTCGTGTTTGATCTTTCAAAACATCAATTATTTTTTAAAGATCTGACATGTACTATGATATTTTGAAGAATTCGAACAACGTAGGTTAAAACAAACTGAACTACTATAGTAGTCATGAGCCAACTCGTTCATATATATTGGAGTCACAACCTAAGTTGCTCGGATTCTCTAAAAGTGTTGTCACATGCGTGTCGGATCTTTTAAAAAATACACTATTTTTTGGAGGATCTATCGTGTACCCGTCGACATTCTTGAAGAGTCCGAGCAACATAGGTCATAACAAGTTGCATGGAATTATAATGAGTCATATTTCAAGTCGTCCATCATGATCCAATCTCGCCACCTTTTTTATTGTGTCTTTTAAAAGATAAAATGAGAAAGTTCTTGCATTTTTAAGTCGTTCAAAATCCACCTAGTTCTCGATCTTCATATTTTATTTTGTAGGTTTGGGTTTGAGTTACATTTTGAGTAATTGCCTTACACTAGTTTGATGTATTTCAACCCTATAGTTTGATGAGTCATCATTTCGAGTTCCATCTATTAGGATCAACACAACAAATCGGTCACAACCCAACTATTAAAAGAAAATAGACGTCTACATTAGAATTGGCTAGAATTATGTCAAAAAATCATCGAAACAATACCAACGAACCAATTTTTGATAAATTTTCAACCAGACGTCCATCGGAAATTTCCCAAATGGGTTGATTTTAACATATATTTTTTTCCTCTTTAACTTTCAGCTGCAAAACTTGGGGTTCAACCACCACCCCCATATCTTTCTTTAGCACCAAATGATGATGCAATCTTGAAAGGGGTGAATTATGCATCTGGTGGAGCTGGAATTCTCAATGACACTGGACTTTATTTTGTAATAATTATTTCCTTTTTCTCTTTTCTTCTTTTAAAATTCTAAATTTTCTATTAATTTCACTTCTAATTGATTCTAAATTTGTTATTTGCCCAATACAGATTCAAAGACTGACATTTGATGATCAAATAAAGAGTTTTGAGAAGACAAAAGAAGCAATCAAAGCTAAAATTGGACAAGAGGCTGCAGAAAAACATGTTAATCAAGCCATCTACTTTATTGGAATGGGTATGTTTTTTTCACTAAATATATTGTCAGATTCTCGTGAAATAATGTTACGTGCATCCATATCAGAAGCACTATCTTTAGAAAATCCAACCTACACCTGACGATATTTTAAGGAGCCTGAGCAGTATAGATAACAACATAGTAGTGTAACTTTTTACTTTCTTTCGTTGCCTATCTTGGTAATATATCTGCCAATGACAAAAAATTTCTATTACTCTGATACCAACTTTGTCATAATATTTTCAGGTAGCAACGACTATGTCAATAACTTCTTGCAACCCTTCTTAGCTACGGGGCAACAATACACACACGATGAGTTTGTAGAGCTTCTAACCTCAACCTTAGATGAACAATTCACAGTAAGTTTTATATAATTTAACACCAGAAATCAAACGATCATATTATTAGTTATGCAAGATTCTATACTAAAAACTAAACATTGTATAAGCTAAACAAATTTCTTCATATTATTTTTTTCATTTTCTTGAATTTTAGAGGCTTTATCAACTTGGAGCAAGAAAGATGGTGTTTCATGGGCTTGGACCATTAGGTTGCATTCCTTCACAAAGGGTGAAATCCACAAGGGGGATATGCTTGAAACAAGTTAATTTATGGGTACAAGAATTCAACTCAAAAGTTGGAAAATTGGTTTCCACTTTGAATAAACATCTCCCAAATGCACAAATATCATTTGCAGATACTTATCCAATAGTTTTGGACTTGATTGAGAATCCCACAACTTATGGTAAGCTCAAACTTCTGATTAAAGGTGAAAAAACACCTGCCTCGAAACAACCCTTATTCGTCTTTCATCTTTTCAATATCGAGCCTTATTGGTCTTCCTCTTTTCAATGTCCAATTACTAATTTTGTTTCTAAGCAAAAGAGTAACAAGTATTCCCTCCTTTCTAATTTGTGTTAGGTTAGTTGGCTTGACCTGAAATTCGTATACTAAAATAAGTCATAGATATTTTTACGACTATAAGTTATATATCATTTGCATTATAAGAGTCCTTTTTCAAGAGTTTGGTAGTCTTTACTTTGGCTTTATTAAGGTTAAAACTTTGATTATAGTTTTTTTTTTCTTTTTATAGGTTTCAAGATTTCAAATACATCATGTTGCAATGTTGACACAAGTATTGGAGGATTGTGTTTGCCAAACTCTAAGTTGTGCAACAATAGAAGAGAGTACGTATTTTGGGATGCATTTCATCCAACAGATGCAGCAAATGCAGTACTTGCAGATGAAATCTTCACTACTTTGTTTCATCCGACCTCTAGCCCCGCACCAGCACCAACACCATTACCTCGAAAGTTAGTCCCGCACCGACACCATACCGGCTTTCATTGAAAACATAGCGATTGGAACAAACAATGCATTATAGACGTATAATTATTATGCTTTTAGCGAGTTAATTTTCTTAAAGAAAATCTTACACTAAAATGTCATTATATATCGCATTCATGTCAAATTCTTCGAAAATACACTATACACTACTTTTGACGAATTTAAAATTTACCCACCCACAGACACTTTTGAAGAGCCGAGCAACCTAGGTGATTGTTATTTATTCTATTTTATTTTTAAGTTTACCCCTTGTGTGAATGTCAATAATTTGTGTATTTTGAAGGTTGATCATATATTTTTCTTAATATTATAAAAACACTCTTTCTTAATGTTATAAAAACATTTCAAAGATTATATCTTTCCATTAATTAAGCTCATACAGCAACATACCGAATGTAATTGAAATAATTACTACTATTAATGACGAGATTATTAATAAAATAACCAGATTAAACAAAGTTCATAAATATTTCAAAAATAAAAATAAAAGGTTTATAATATTATTTATTTGCTCTCAGACAAAGGCCAAAGTTTTTCCACATGAGAAATTTGATTAAGAAATAGACTGACCCAATTAAGGATTTTAAGCTGAAGAATTAAATAAATAAATCCCCACTCAATTTCAATTTTCTCTGCAAAAAGCTCTCATCTTTTATACCAAAATAAATTGGAAAAAAGAATTCATAAAGCCCGGCATAAAAAAATAAAAATTGAGTAAACAATCTTCAGCTAAAAATCCAAAAAGGTCTTTTCTAAATCCTCACCAAATTTCTTTTTTTCAGTGTGGTTAAAGCAAAATCAATCATCACTGAGCAAATAATTGAAAAAATATATTTTAAAAAAAATGTTGAACCTACGAGAAAACGCATAAATTCATGAAAAAATATTGAAATTTGCGTGTCCATAAGTACGAAAAAAATAAATTAATTTAGCATCTTTTCGTATTTTCTCTGTTGTTATTAATCGAAACAGAGAAAATCATAGTGGATGCTTTATAAATAAAATCAAAATTAAAAAGCAACAAATTAATGAAGGAAAACCTGAAGAAAATTGAAGCAGATCTGAAATGAAAATTGAATATTTTTATTAGCAGATTTTGTATATTTATAGGAGAAGTAGCTAGGGTTTTCTGATGGGTTTGGGCTTTGGGATTTGGGCCTTTAGTTCAGCCCATTATGGTTTGGATTTATCTGAATCTCTTAAATTACGGTATTGATAGTTAATCCAGAAAAGGCCATAAATAGTCTCTCATCTATTAGAGTAGGTCTAAAATGGTCCCTTAACTATACACTTACCGGTTTTAGTCCTTGAACTATCCAAAAACTT
>DF357311.1:37511-84012 GCA_000787875.1 Solanum virginianum | reverse complement strand
GGTAAGTGTATAGTTAAGAGACTAAATTTGATAAGTTTTTGGATAGTTCAAGGACTAAAACCGGTAAGTGTATAGTTAAGGGACCATTTTAGACCTATTCTAATAGATGAGGGACTATTCATGGTCTTTTCTCATAGTTAATCCATAACAAACTATTTAATATTAATAGTTAAAAATTTAAAAATATGATGTATAAATTAACTATGGCTAAACACTATATGAACTTATTAAGTTGTGTTTATAAAGTTGTAACAAGAGAGTTACTCCAAGACTGATGGAGTCTATGTTCAATCGATTTAACTGAAAATAGTATTTTTGATATCGAACTAATATACTTATGTGTGTGTGAGGAAATTACTAAATTCTGATAAATGTTAGTTCTAGACCCTATGGTTTCAAAAGTATAACGAGTTCTGAAATAAGAATCTTAAAGAGTAGAATTTGTTAAATTCAAATCTTAAATTTGTGTTGATCTACGGAACCACCACCTTTTGAACCATCATGCACGACTTTGTTTTCACCTCCTCGTATAGAGACTAATGAAACTTATGTTTAATCGATTCAACTGAATTCGTATTCTTGATACCTAATGAAGGTAGAAAAATACTAATATTTCAATAATGTTTAGAATTAAACAAGTTTAGTACTTATAACAACCTTAAGGCTGAGCTTGTCAATTTTAAATCTTGAATCTGTCTCTGATCTTCGAAATTATTAGCAATTGTAGTTAGCTCGTTCGGACTCCCCCATAGACATTGACATGGACATAGGATGAAGCATCAATAGAAGGGGTTCCTCTTATTTCCTTAGCTCTATTATTAGTGCTAAGAACCTTAAAAGTTGATTTCGACAAAATTCAAATCTTGAATCTATCTTTGGGCTCTGGAATCACCATCTTTTGGACCTTCACGCACAACTTTGTTTCCATCTCTATCAGAGACAGATGGAACCTATGTTCAATCGATTCAACTGAATTAATATTCTCGACACCAAATGTGTGTGTGTGTGGGGTGTATATGTGGTTGAAAATTACTAAAATTTCGATAATCTTTTAAAAAAGTATAACAAGTTGAGTACTAAGAACCTTGGAGTTCGTCAGATTTAAATGTTGAATTGGCCTTTAATCTTGGAACCTACCGTCATAGATATTGAAAATGTTACTTAAATACATTTTTCTAGCCCAGTTTTTTTAAAATTGAATTTGTCTAGCCAAGTTTTGTGAGTTCCGTGAAGAATTAATCCTGTTTTTTAATAATAAATCTCAAAAAAGTTATTTTCCATTGTTTTCTATAAATGTTTGGAGTTAATTACACCTTCTGAAAAATGCAGGTACCCTCTTTTGTCTAAGAGTTTGCAGAGTTATTCATTATGATAGTAGTATGGTTCTTATAGGAATTTTCTTAGTAGTTTCATCAAGAAAATGACATTTGATAAAATTAGTAATGTTAATTTATGGTGAAATTTTCGCCGGTTAAATAATTGAATTGCTTTTTTATTTTGCTAATAATGTATGAATCTTTTAAAATTACGATCTAAATATTTTGTAAGTTAGTATAAACGATGGTAACCTAATAGGCTAATATTTTAATAAAACTATTGGTCAGATAAAAATAAAATGCCAAAAGTATGAAAAACGTCGTCTCTAACCTTTTAGCTTCTTCAAATTGATTGTAAAGAAAGAAGCCAAGAGGCCACTAGAGAAAGGGTTTCGTTTCCAAGTCTAGCAAGGAAGATAGGCTAGGTGGAGTAGTCGCTCTGGAGCAGGCTCTTTGACTTGATCAATGCATGTATGAACCCTAAAAAAATCTTGAAGGCCTAGTCCAGAAGATTTATTGAGTAAAATAGTGTCTTATCTTTGGTACTAAATTTAAAATAATCCCTGAAGGATCATTTGAATAGTTTTTGTCCTATTCTTTAAAGAGTTGATATGAATAAAGAACAAATTGTTTCTAATAGAAGTTCGACTCAAATAAAGAACACCAATATCAGTAAAAGAAAAATAGTAAATATATTGAATAATTAAAGTCAAGTAGATTAGTATTTAATGAAATCGATGGATAGTAGTAACTATATACATATCCCCTCTCAACATAAGTTCGCCTTCCCCCGCCCCCAACCCCCCACACACACAAAAAAAAAAACACTTTTAACTGTTTTTTTTTCTAGCTTAGCTACTAGTATTACTAATTATTTAGCATGGCTAGGACCACCAGCTACATCAACTCGGTCATCGCTATTAACACCGTCACCATTAACGCGGATACCACCGTTCATGGAAACGGACCCCAAGAAAACCGCTTTTTTGCAGATACCATATTTATTATTATCAGTAGAGCTATTAGTAGTAGTATTTACCTTACCACTTATGCCATCACCAATAACTATAGTAACATCCTTTGCACCACCACTTTTGGCAGCTCCTCCGCCAACTCGAGCAGCGGTGGTAGCTCCAGAGTTGTTCTGGCTGCCACTGCGGACGTTGACACTGACAAGGGAAGACGATGAAGCAACGACCCGACGCGTTCCTCTAATTTCATCAGGTCCATTACTATTACTGCAACATTCTATGATGAAAATGAACATACCAACAAAGGAAAATATAAGTAATATGATGCTTAACACGCCCAATGAATCCATATCTTCTGGCTAGTTATGAAGTTATTGTAAAGAACTGACCCTTCTTTATATAACTAGTTGCGAAAGCTAGCAGGCCAGGCATTAATAGATTTTTTTTATATTTTAAAAAATTTTAAGTTGTTAATTACTGAGACCTATAAACATTTTATTTTACTCCTCTTGTCCCAATTCTTGCGGCACTGCTAAAATTCAGAAGGTCAAAATTTGTTAAACATTAATATTTTAAGTTGTTAATTCCGATGATATAGAACTTTTTTGATTTATTTTAAAATTATCACAATTTGTGTTTTTTTACATATTTTTTAAGACTATTTTAAATTACTAATATATACATAATTCGCTAATATTAAGACAAATAAATTAAAACGGAATAACCATCAAGAAATTACAGATATCCTCAAACTGCTCAAGTAGGCACGTCAAACAAGCAGCTCAACTGCTGCGAAAGCTTTCAAGCAGGCACGTCGACCTGTTACCTGCTTGAGCAACTAAGAAAAAACAAAATAGGGACGATGAAGCAGGCAGCTGAAGCAGCTCAACTGCTGCTCTGTCCCGTGACAGTGTTTGACTCGACATAGAGTAGAAAAACTCTTGAAATAAGTTGAACAAAACAGAATTTCCATATACAACACGCAATTACTATCTTTGGTTACGTTGATTCTTGTAGGAAACCTCTGCGTAATTTCATCAACATTTTGGTAAAAATAGCTTCATGCCAATTTATGTTTGTAGAAACATATTTAGTATTGTTGATTGTTGAAGCATTGTCATGATGAAAATGCTTGAACAGATTCCTTAAGTCGATAATCTTATTTAGACACTTGAACTTAGCCTTGTTCCAATTGACACAACTAGCCGACTTGGCAGATAACTGGACTGCGTGACATTTGAACAAGTGAATGATGTTTCTTTCTTAATTCTTGCCTCAAAGGCGCCTCCCATTGTATGTGTCAAGTCAGCTAGTTGTGTCTAATAAGGATAGATGTGCACATAATATTGTGTTCAAGTAGAACAAGTCCGAGTTCAAGTGTCTAAATGAAATTTTCGAGCTAAGTTTAAGGGCTCATAGATATGCCATCAGTAACTATAGTAACATCTTTTGCACCATCCTTTTGAGCCATAATGCACAACTTTCTCACCACCTTCAAGAACCACCACATTTGGCAGCTCAAGTAGCGGCAACAGTCTGGTTGTTCTGGCTGCTGCCACCGTAGACATGACAGACAACGTTGAAGCAACAACAGAACGGATGTGCATGCCCCATATATTTCCTCAATGTTACATGGATGAAATTAGAAATTGAAAAACTAAGAAATATTATGCAATTTCCAAGTACTGTTCAAGAAAAGAACAGCAGAATACAGGCAACAGAAAATCACATAAGGAATTGGTATGCCATTGATCATACAAGGAAACCAATAAAACAAATATAAAGAATTTCTAATTGGTTCAATATTTCACCCTACACTGCAAAAGAAACATGTTCTCTCCCATGGATTTGTACAAAATTATGTGGCTTCTGAAGATCAGTAACCTCACTTCCTTTTTCCGAAAAGGTAAAAGGGAATCCACGATAACTAATTAGTCTCGTTTTTTGAAAAAGAAAAATGTGCAAGGTTGCATCTTGTGCAATGGGCACCATACATCGCGGGTAATATGTAGAAGATTACTGTACTATAAAAGAACCATGGTCAATCCTAGAATTCCCAGAATCCTCATCATTGTTGTTGAAAAGGCGTTATTGTTTAAGTACCAGGCAGGATAAGCTGATGAGCTCGTGGAATCCATAGCTGGAGCCGTGCCATTTAGGAAAGTTCCATTTTTGGAAATACTGCACCAACAACATTCAACAAATAGTTTAGTTGTGAAATTAAAGTAGAATGATTCCATTAGAAATAATGGTCATAAAGAATAGTTAGTTTAAAAGGTTAAAAAGAACGCATCGCTTCATAACTAATCTATGATGACAGGAAAGTTACCTTGAAAATACACAAGAACCATGACCTGAAATATGCAAATATTAAATAATTAGTCTCTTCAGTTTCATCGTTTTAAATTCTAACATCAAAGACGGTAAGACTCCATAGTACAAAGAAAATACTATCATTTTGGTTAAATGGACGCAATGCTTACTTGGATTAGTTGTGGTGATTGTAGCCACCCCATTGAAGTCACAAGTCCCAGGAGCCCTCCCCATCATGTGATAGTAAGCATCAAAAGCATATGTAGCGTGCGCAGCCACGTTATCTGGTTCATAACATGGTGCTCCCTGCTGCAATGCTGAACAATCTACCTTACCAGTTCCGCAAGCCCAATCCAAAGCAGCCTGTAGCATTTTAGCATCCGCCCCTTCTTTTGCAGCGCAATAAGTCTGGTTTGAAGTATTGTTTGCAAAAAGAGATCCTGAGTCGGTTAACCGTAGAATATAAACTGGTGTGCCGTTGTTATTAAACAATCCCCAATTTTTCTCTGACAATGACCCTGCCTTAGCATCTTCATTATATAGCTCGTAGATGTAAGTACTGACAGCAATACCAGGATGCTTAGGTGTTCCAGTTTTGTTTAGCACATGTTTTATCAGATTGCTGTTGTAAGTGTTGGCATTGTCTATAGTAGCATCAGGTTCGTTTGAGTCACCCATTGATGGCCAGCCTGATTCAGTCACCACAACAGGAATATTGGTGATATTGACGTCCTCCAATGCAAAGTAAGCAGCATCGATCATTGCATCAAAGACGTTAGTGTAATGCAAAAGTGTGTTGGAGTCCACAGCTTCTTTATTTGCAGCTAGAGGCTTGAAGAGAGCATAATCTAGCGGAATAACACCGTTGGATTTCATGTAGTCGTAATAAGGATAGACGTTTAGCATGAAATAAGAATTAGTAGACTGAAGGAATTTGAGCAGTGGTATTAATACTGGTTTCAGAGTGTGATTAAAGAAGGCTTGAGATGGGGGGAACGAGTCGAGGATGATGGTAGAAGCTAAAGGAGTTGAAACTTTTATTTGCCTGTCCAGGTTCGATGCCAAGAGGGCTGCATGAACGAACTTAAGGGCGTTGACAAGGATTGGCGCGGCATTTGGAAGGTCTGATAGAACCTCGGAACCAACACATATGGTTGTGATATTGGTAGCTGGATAATGTGAGAGGACATTTTGGGTAACCCAATTAGCAGCAGTGGTATTTGATTGACCAACACCAAGGAGCTGTTCATTGGGCACAGAAACAGCAACTTTGATGCCTGTATTTGCAAGTGCAAGGAGCATGCCACGATCTGCATTGAAGAGACGGACATGTCGAATTTGCTGGGCTTTAAGAAGTGCAACTACTTGAGTTGGATGCGGCATGTCTGAGAGCTCAGTTCCAATGTTTACTCCAATAAAGACATCTGCATAGAACATGGAATAGTTAAACTAAATATTGTTCTCCCATCACTATATCGAAGTTCAAATAAAACGTCATATCTACGTTTAATAATCAACAATCAATTTAATTCACCAATATGTTAAGATTCAAGGAGTTCATTCTATATTTCCACATGATAGTGTGACGAGATATAGCTAAATGAGCTGAAAATCTACCTACTAATCTACTAATCAATTATATGACTTCAAACTTCTTTTTTACATTTTTTCACCACTCACATTTTGTTCTATATCACAATTTAGACTCCTCCATTTCCTAGTCCACACATGTCATTGAACTACATATCTAACATATAACTTAGATATCTTATTGTTGATGCCCGCCAGTAAGTTACTCGAGTATTGTTCTGTATAACAAGTCCCTCATCCAACTCTCGACAGAAACAATATATCATTTACAGCCATGCTAGTGCCGTAGTTTATTGCCAGCAAGCAGGTTCAAAAACAAAAACAAAAAACAGAGTTAATGTGCTTACAACAAGCACGGGCATAAAAACTTCATCGAAAGAGTGTTAAAGAACATATCTTTTCTTTCACAAAATAAAGCAACTTAGCACGGACGCCAAAATAACTGGTCACCAAAGTAGGCAAATTAGAAGAAATCGCCTAGAATTTCTTATCTCAGCTAGGATTTCAACCCGACTCTCCATGGTTTTAACACATTTAATTGACCTCTAAGCCGCACCTCGAGTGTTGTTTATGCATCAATTATTGAGAACTAGAAGCACAATATTATCAGTATCATGACCAAGAGAAAATAACTTGAGAATGGAAAGATGGGACCATGTACATGGCCAACTTGCTGGTAATTTGGGAGCATGCCAATGTGGCCTAGTATAAAAAAGCACATGCAATTAGTAGTATGTCAGGTTCATCCTTCCTTTTTTTAATATTTGAGATGTTTGTTTTGTCTCATCCATGATCACAAATCTCAAAGATCTGGTTTCTTCTATTTGTCTGATTGCCTAAAACATATACTCACTTCTTTACTTGAGAAAAAGCAAAATTATAACAAGAAGATACCCAGTGTAACCCAGCGGGTGAGATGTAAGCTAACCTTACCCCATACTCATAGTAAAGTTCTCTTCTTTTCTGGTTTATACCGATAGCGGGACGCCAAGTTGGCCAACTCCCACTAACAAAAGTACCGGATAACTCTGCTCACCAAATGCCTGGTAAATTGTAAGAACTCACCCAACACCTTTTGGTCTATGTAAATTTGTAAGGGCAAGCCATGCACTAAAGGTGCAGCTATGCGTAGGGTCCGAGGAAGGGCCGACCACTAGATCATATAACATACCCTAGTAAAAGTCCCTCCCCACCACCACCCTCTTTGTATGCACCAAATATTTATTTTTTTTTCAATGGAGATTTGAACCTCTCCCATATATTCACTCACTTCATTGACCACAAAAAAGTTGTACACTCAGCTCAGAAGTTTGTATATGATTTTGTGCTTAGGCCAAAACCCCACCTCCCCAAAAAAAGTTTGTCAAGTCATTCATTCACATTAGTAGCCAAACAACTAAACTATAGACAGAAAAGACAAGAGGAATAGGAAAGTTGGAAACTTTACTCTTTGAACTTCTTACCATTTCTTCTCAAGAATACCTAATTCATACTCCATCTTTAACATTAAAAAATTCCACTAAAACAAATAAAAAATTAATACTTACCTAAACCCTCATTTAATGAAAGGACTTAACAAAATCTTGGAAGTTCTAAGAAAGGTACTTCAAACTTCACACATGCACAATAAAGAACAAATTTTTATCTCTTACCATATTAAAATAAAGACATTACCAACTAACACAAACCATAATCAAACTAAAACAACACTTTCCACAACAAGAACTTGTAAAACTATAAAATAGCTCACCTTCATCAGCAAAAACTGCAGAAACTGCTAAAAACAGCAAGAAAAGTAAAGCTTTGTTAGTTTCCATTAAACCCCACTTGAGAAAAATGGAAAAGAGTGAGAAAAATGGAGAGACTAGAGAAGAACAAAGAAAAAAGATGCTAGCTTTGAACAAAGGGCAAGAAGTAAAGTATATATAGTGGTGGAAAGAAGAGAATATTGAAATGGAAAACAGAATCTCCCAGGAGTGAAAAAAAGAAGAAAACAGAGTGGGGTAAGGGTGAGATGAAAAGGTATTTAATTTAGTAGAAAGATGGAGAGAAGAAGAAGAAGAAGCAAGTAGAGAGTATATGTTTTTTTTTTTCTCGCATCAATCACATGGATGTCTTGTCAGAATTTGATCCTATGGTCAAGAATTTACCATCCATGGGTCTTATCAAAGATTTTTTTCATTTAGAGTATTCGAACCTATCAATATGGATTGTGATGCACTATAGGAGTGTTTCACCCTTAACTAGAGGTTTTGAGTTCGAGCCCTAAAAATAAAAAAAATTCTATTGGGAGCGTCACCCTCAAATGAGTCCTCCAGTGTGCAATCGATGGTGAATTATATTGTTACCCTTTTTTGGTGCAGTGTGCAATCCATGGTGAAATCAATTATTTATTGTGAAATCCATGGTTATTTCTCTATTGGTACCCTTTGAATATAATAAATTATGAAATTAAAGATAATTTTACACTTAATTTTTAATTTATTCTTATCATTAATTATAATTATTTCTCTACTATATTTTTTGAAACATTATATTATTATATTTAAAAAGTGACATGGTAAAATTACTCAAATCATTTATTATTTTTTAATTTTTATATCGAGTCAATGATGAACATCTATTATTGAGCAAAAGGAGTATCAAATACTTCTTCCGTTCACTTTTACTTGTCATTATTTCACTTATGAAGGTCAAACTATATGAACTTTAACAATATTTTAAGATGTACTTTTTCATTATATTAATATAAAAATATTGCAACTTATAATATTTTTCGTATAGTTTTCAACCATCTAAATTTTTTAGATTTTAAATATTAAATTCAGCTACTTTAATTTAACTTTGATATTTAATCAAGTTGAACTTAAAAAATAAAATAGTGAAGTGACAAATAAAAATAAATAGAGAAAATACATATTATTTACCTATAATTTAATATTTACGTAACTCATCTAAGGCCCCTAAATGATCGCTTAGTGATAAAAAAGAGGTAGGGGTGCAGAGACAGCCAGGAGGTTTGCCTAGAAGCAGCCACCCTTGAAAGAGTGCGTAATAATTCACTGATCGCGCGCTCTTGCGTCGAAGATAAACGGGGCTAAGTGATCTGCCGAAGCTGTGGAATGTAAAAATACATCGGTAGGAGAGCGTTCCGTCTTAGAAGAAAGCCTCCGCATGAGCAATAATGGACGAAGCAAAAACGAGAATATCAACTTGAGTAACGTAAATATTGGTGAGAATCAATGCCCCGAAAGCTACCAAACGATCCAATTGACTAGAAAAAAAAATTGTGGGCATAGAAACAAACAAAAGCACTTTGTAGGTAGCCGTTACTACCTAGTAAATTTATCATGTTTTTTTGTGTTTTTCAATGCAATTTTTTGACATGTAAATGCTCTAGTACATCAGACTTCTGTAAGACCAGAAACCAGACACAAACAGAGTAATTGCCTAAAACATATATTCACTTCTTTACTTTTCAATGCAATTTTTTGACATGTAAAGATACCCAGTGTAACCCAGCGGGTGAGATGTAAGCTAACCTTACCCCATACCTTGAAAATACACAAGAACCATGACCTGAAATATGCAAATATTAAATAATTAGTCTCTTCAGTTTCATCGTTTTAAATTCTAACATCAAAGACGGTAAGACTCCATAGTACAAAGAAAATACTATCATTTTGGTTAAATGGACGCAATGCTAAAAATACAGCTGGTTCCCAACGGTCATATTTTTTTAATCTTTTTAAATAAAAATTATAAAAAACTTTTAAGACAATTACATATGTAACTGCAATTTTTTTCCCCCTTTTCTCGTAGGCTGCAACTATGTTAACTTCTTCGAGGTGTAGGGGTCACAACTTTTCATGGGGAATTTATTCCTTATATTTAATAGAAACAAATTTAGAATTTATGGAGAATATAATTTTAAATAGAAGAATGTGAAAATTGTGATTTAATAGAAAATTAGTAGATAATTAAGAGTTGTCTTAAAACTGGTTTATTCATATAGTTGGTTTGATAATAGTGTAGAGCACTACATCGTATAGTCTTTGATTTTAAGTACTAGTTGATATCACCTATTCGTATGTTTAGATAACTACACATTGTTATTGTTATTACGGTTCTTTGTATATATGTTTTGTACGTCTTTGCTATTAGTTGTCATGTTTCTCTTCATCTTTTGATTTACTTGCGCCATGGATATTTCAGAAACAATCTATCTATATTTGATGTCTTCATCGAGATAATGTCACTCTCTCGTGTACATGTCACTCTCTCTAAAATTATTTTGTGAGATTTCATTGGATGTTTAATTATTTTGGTATTGGCTAAAATAATTGTTTTCCATGGATTTTTGGTTCATGAAAGATACTTTTCAGAACATATTTAAAAAATAATAAAAATATTTAAAAATTATGATTAAATATTGAAGAAAGAATTATATCACAGAGATGGAATTAGAATTTGAGTTTGTGAGTTTTAAATTTTAGCAAAGATAATATATTAGGCTCTCAATGAATTGTTTTGATATTTTAGTTGGACCTAAGGTCCATATTATCAGTGGCCCAACATTGATATAAAGTATGGATATTTCAAATATATATTAATTTACAATAAATATAGTCCTTTTTTATTTACATAAAAAATAATCGAAAATTCCAAAAAATATACGTGATTATATAATATAACATGTCAAAAATCATAAAAAGTATAAATTGCCTATACAGTGAAAATTAAATATACATATGCTACACGCTAAATATACATTATGATATACTCAAAGTTCATTATGATAAAATTACCTCTTGATAGCAATAATTTATCAAGGAAATAACACCTATTCTTTATTATTATACAAGAAAGTTCATTTTATTATTCTTGATAACTGTACGCCAAAATTAGGAGTTAGAGATATTTTGATATAGTTCAAGAGATTATTTTGTATTTTACTAATTTGTTGAATTAAATTTGAATATTGAGAAAATACAATGTCACTATTCTTGAATCGGATCAATTTACATACATTCTACTCTCCTTGAATTTTATTTGTGTTTTATTTTATAAATTTTTCTTCTAATATTTATTCGATCATATATTTCGAAAATCTGTCTTCAATTTTTTTAGCTATGGATCAATTTTTAAAAGAAATTTCACTAGACTCATAAATTTAAATTTTGATCATATATTTTGAATCAGATTTTGAAAATCGTCTTCAAATTTTTTGTTTTTTTTTCAGTTATGAACTAATTTTTGAGAAAAAATTTGTTCCCACCCATAAAATTTTATATTTGACATTATATTTTTAATCAAATTTCGAAAATCTCTTTTCATTTTTTTTCAATTACTAATCAATTTTCGAGAGAAATTTCACTCTCGTCCATAAAACTTTAAAACTGAACGTATATTTTGAATCCAATTTTGAAAATTAGTCTTCAATTTTTTTTCGGTTATGGACCAATTTTTGAGAGAAACTTCATTTCCACTTACAAAACAAACAACATACCCAGTGTAATCTCACAAGTGGGGTCTGGGGAGGGTAAAATGTACGCAGACCTTACCACTACCTCATAAAAGTAGAGAGGTTGTTTCCTGGAACCATCGTCTCAACAACCCATCAGCAGAATAAACTAGATATGACAAAAAGTAAAAGAAAGAGAACAACAAATATGATACAACCAACATATAAACACAAATAAAGACAATACATACTGTAAAACATACTACTACTAACCACCTAACCCTACCAACCAATTAACCTACTACTCTAATTCGCGACCTCTACTTCTTCCTATCTAGGGTCATGTCCTCGGTGAGATTAAGTTTCGCCATATCATGTCTAATCACCTCCCCCAGTACTTCTTCGGTCTACCTCTACCCGTCCGTGTATCTCCTAAAACCAACCTCTTGCACCTCCGAACAGGAGCATCGGTACTCCTTCTCTGCACATGCTCAAACCATCGCAGTCTCACTTCCCTCATCTTATTAGCCACCGGCGCCACCTCTAGCTTCTCCTGAATGGTCTCATTCCTAACTTTGTCACTCCTAGTGTGACCACACATCCATCTCAACATCCTCATCTCTGCCACATGCATCTTCTGGACATGTGCTTTTTTGATTGGCCAACACTCTACCCCATACAGCAAGGATGGTCTAACCACCAATCTGTAAAACTTGCTTTTGAGTTTAAGTGGTGTCTTCTTATCACACAATACTCCAGAAGCAAGCCTCCATTTAGTCCATGCCGCTAAGGCAAACAAAAAAGGGCTCAACACAGAAACTTGATGAAGTCCCATCTCAACAGAAAAATACTCTGATTCTTCTCTTACCGTTCTTACCCGAGTTTTGGCTCTATTGTACATGTTCTTAATCGTTCTGATATATGTCATTAGGACACCTTTCACCTCTAGAAACCTCCATAAAACATCCCTTGGGACTTTGTCATATGCCTTCTCGAGATCAATATGCCATCCTTGACTATGTTCTTCCAAAAGTCTATCGAAATCTCATCGGGCCGATCGCCCTCCCCCTCTTCATCCCACTAATAGTCCGTCTTACCTCCTCAACTCTGAACCGCCTGCAATAACCAAAATCACGATAATTTTCCGAGTGTGTCAACTCACCCAGCTCGATGTCTCTATTTCCTTTTTCATTTTAAGAGTTTATGAAAGTAGGCTTGCCACCTTAATTTAATTGAAGTGTCGTCGACCAACACCTCGCCCTCCTCATCCTTGATGCACTTTACTTGGTCCAAGTCGCGAGCTTTCTTTTCTCTTACTTTAGCGACCTATACAATCTCTTTTCCCTGCCTTTATCACTTAGCTCCTTATAAAAGAGCTCAAACGCTGCTGACTTAGCAATCGTCACCGCCATCTTTGCTTCTGACTTGGTCGTCTTATAGATTACCTTAATCTTTCGCTTTTCATTTTCAACCTACACTCTAACCATTATGTGTAAGCGACCTTCTTTGCTTTCACTTTGTCCTGAATTACATCATTCCACCACCAATCGCCCTGACGTCCACCAAAGGTTCCTCTCGAAACCCTTAGATCCTCGGTAGCTCCCTTTCTTATGTAACCAGCAGTCGTGTCCCACATACTGTTCACATTACCTTCACTTCTCCATGCCTCTAAGTTTTTCAACCTTTCTTCCATCTCACGAGAAAGGGCATACATAACCTTCTTCTTCTTTTCTCTCTTGATCTCCACATCCATCACTAAACTTAAAATTTGATCATATATTTTGAATATTGTCTTCAATTTTTTTCCAGTTATGAACCAATTTTGAGGCTCATAAAACATTAAATTTGACCATATATATTGTGAATGAGATTTTAAAAATCACATATTTCTTTTAATTAGAAATAAATCAATTTTTGAGTGGAACTTCACTACCAACCATAAATCTTTAAATTTGACCATAAATTTTGAATCAAATTTTAAAAATATATTTTCAATTTTTTTCCTAGTTAGAGACCACCTTTTGGGAGATTCACTCACAAAACTTTAAATTTTTTTTACACAGCTATTCTTATCAAGATAAATTACATATTTGACTGATCAACCAAAATAATTACATTCATCAATTAGACATACGAAAACATCTACACTATTTTATATCAATAACACACATTTCAAGTACATCTTACAATGTTGTACAACAAAATATATATTTTTAAGAGTTTAACTATTATTTCAATAAACAACTATACAACATAATTTTTTGTTAGGACAACTTACACAAATTCCATAATTTTTAAAATAATTCTAATAAATATTAATTTTTTTTCAAAATTATCAAAAATTTCTTTTTTTTTTATACAAAAAACAAAACCAGTGATACATGTTGAAAAGGTAGGAACATTAAGAGATTTTAACTATGATACATGGAGAATTATGAATTGTAATTTGTATCATTTAGGATATTTTTATAATTTTTAAAAAGAATTGAAATTACATAAAATTATGTAAACATAAATTGTGTATTTCTGTAATTTTTGCTTTTATTATTTATCGATACAAGTTACATATTTGATCCATCGATACACAACAAAAGGCCCAAAGATGCCGACCCACCAAAGCCCAACTTAGAAAAATAGCGCCAAATGGCTATGAATCAATCCATTTTCTCTCTCCATTTTTCTCTTTGAAGCAAAATTCTCACACAAAAAACCAAAAAACTCTGCAAAAAGGTAAGATTCTTCTTCTTCTACCCTCATTCTTCTCGTTTTTTCTGTGAATTTGGTTGTATAAACATAAAAAACTCATATCTGCATTGAAACCCTAGAAAAACAACGATTTTTTTTTTTGTTTTTTGATTGATATAAAAAGAAGTTGCTATGGATGGTTATAGGAAAATGAATGCTGCAATCGCGAAGGTGGAGAAGGAAGAGCTGGAACGTGATGAGGTTGATCGGATGTCGTTCGGACAGCGATTGAAGTCAGTGATGGCTAAGAGCAAGCGAGCTTCTTCCAGTGGCGGTTTTGCTAAAGGAAGTGGACAAGTGGCGAGGTGAGTTTGTTTTTTTTCAGTTTAGTTATGTTGTTGTGCAGTTGAATTTTCTATTTGGGGGAACAGCTTTGATGAAATAGATAGGTTTGTGGTAGATTTTTTTTTATGCAGCAACATTGATGAAAAAGATCAGTTTTTTTGTAGATGTTCTTTTTCTTCCTTGTTTTTATGCAGTTGAATTTTCTATTTGGGGAACAATTTGATGAAATACATAGGCTTTTGGTAGATTTTTTTTATGCAGCAACATTGATGAAAAGGATCAGTTTTTTTTGCAGATGTTCTTTTTCTTCCTTTTTTTTATGCATTGAATCTGCTATAAAGAATGCAACTTTGATGAAATGTAGATAAGTTTTTTTTTCATTGAATTTGCTATCCAGAAAGCAACATTAATGGAATAATCCAAATTTCCATGGTTGCTGAATTAGTCCAAAGTAAAAATCTCAATCATCTAGAAAAACCAAGTTGAAATTAATTCATACATATAAACAAGCATGTGGCGATGTTCTCTCTATTGATAGTAAAGTGACCAAAGTTCATAGAAACATCAATGTAGATTATGCATATAATTTTTTGTTTTTGCCATGATTGCTTTGGTTTTTATAGCTTGGTGGTTCCTCTTGTTGATTTCCTTCATTAGTTGGGAATATGTTTTAAAACTTTTTCCACATAAAGTCTTTCTATTTAGTTATCCTTGTTGAGTCTACCACATTGGCTAAGGGACATGGGACTTGGTCTCTTTACATGGGAGTGGGCGATCCTCATCTCTTGACTAGCTTTTGGGGTTGAGTTTGACCCAATGTCCATATTTTTAATCATGGCATCAAAGTCGAGAATCCATTCCAATTCTCTTTTTCAGTGATGTTGGGCCCCCAGTAATATTGTTCACGCTCCGGTTGGTAGGCGGGGTGTTGAGTCTCCCATATCAGCGTAGGGATTGGGGACTTCTTTTTATATGGCTTGGACAATCCTCACCACTGGAACTAGTTTTTAGGGTTGAGTTTGACCCAATATTCATTTCTTCAGAGAAGAATTGTTCAAAATCATATTCGTCGGTGTCTTCATATTCAAATTGTTATGCGCCCCGCCTCTTTCTGTCCCGCTTAGTCCTTACTGCAATCAATCCTTACAAAATTTTATGAAAACAGTGGCATACATTTTGCATTTAACATCTGTGGTAACATGTGCAGGTCTTTAGTTGATACTGTCGTGAAAAAGGAAGATGAAGGATCTGATTCACAGGTATTAAATGACAACTCCTATTGGAGCTTACCTAATAGCTTAATTTTACTCAATCATGGTTTATGGATGTTTAGAAATCAATTATACATACTATAAGAAAAATGAAGATGTTGTGGTTTCTGTAACCCATCTAAAGGATTTGTTTCTAAAAATTGTGATGTTTGTTTATGTGTAATTATTGTTGCTTAACTGCTAATAACTTACTGGATATGAGAGCATGCGTTTTGGTTAAGTGATTAATATTGGTAAGTCTTATCACATAAATAAATATTGGTAATGTTACCTATCTAGTATCTTTTCTTTTCTTTTCTCTTTTCCCCATATCTAGCATCTTCTGCTTATGGGGCTTCACATGTTTGAGAGAGGGTCTTCCGGAAATAGCCTCTCTATCTCTATGAGGTAGTGGTAAGGTCTGCATACATTTTACCCTCTCCAGACCCCACTTGTGGGATTCCACTGGGTATGTTGTTGTTGTTGGTGGTAATGTTACCTATCTCTCTCCCCATATTCTCAAGTAAAAAATAGGGGAGAAATAAAATGATTGATGGTAGGCTTGTAGTGCACTTTCCACTCCGTCTATCGCTACGAGCGCATTCTTGCACCTCCTCTTAAGATGTCTGATCTATCTCAACCTTGCTTCCCTCTCTAGTTTTCCACGGAGGCACTCACACCTTGTCCCATATAACCTTATTCTTAATCATATCTCTCGCAATATACCCATATATCCATCTGAGCATCCTCATATTTGTTTCCGTCATCTTCTGAACATGGGCATTCTTAATTGGCTAGAACTTAGTCCCATACAAAAATATTGGTCTGACCACTAGTCTGTAAAACTTACTTTTAAGTCATGACAACACATTCTTATTTCACAGCAACCAAAAGGTTTTGGTATAACATAGCTATAGTAGATGACATGGATGCCATGATTGACTTTCTGAGCTCAGTACACTTTTCGTAATCACTGGCCAGTACACTCTTGTTACTGAGATCTATATACCTATTTTTAACAATAAAAAAGGAAAAGAAAACTATGTAAATGGAGCTGAATCCTTACTAGTTGCAAAATCCATGCAAGATTAATAATGAAGGATTTTGCTCTTTTTCAAACTGTATATATGTTGAAGATCTTGAGGAAATAAAGAAGAAAGAAGAGGAAATTTAAATCTCACAGATGAGAGCTTGAATGAAGAAGAAGATGAAATGAAAGAGTTTTTGTTTTTGTCTTTAGGTGGCAGCTTCATCTGGTTTAGTAAGGTCACATGAGAGAAGCACGTGTACATAGAAAAGAAACGTTTCTATCTTTGGAGTAGACTAATAGGAATAGGACAAGTGTACAAAGTATTTCTTTTGTTATTTGTCTTACAGCAAATCAGATATATATAATCTAGGGTTTGACAATACAATAGAGAGCAGAGAAGATTTCATTGTATTTCTATCTATATATGGCTCCATGCTGATGATTTATACAATATTACCTTTCAAAAAATGTGTTCTGAATCGATTCTTCAACCAGAAATATGTATTTTAAACACGTGAATGCAAAGTTCTTATGCTTAATCGAAATATTTGTGCTCCACAGTTGTGCTAAATCTTGTTGCTACTAATCTATGCTCAGTCGCCGTTGACATAGGTTTGTGAACAATATGCTACAACTTTTAGGTACTCGGAGAATATTTTTCGTAGCTTCTTAGGCTACTAGATTTTGGGCTGGATTATTTTTGACAAGATTTATAATATGTAATGTCTTTTTTCCACTGTCATAATCATGTTTTTACGTATTGCAACTAAGGCAGTTCTTCTTGAAGCTTTGCCATGAAAGGTTGTATGTGTTCGACCTTAGCTCAGGGAAGAGCAGGGGAACATCCCTCTTGGTTGCTGGTTCGAATCCAGCAGGTCAAATCCTATATTTGTTTCAGAACATCTTACAGTACTATGTTGGTCAGCTATGTGGTTTTCCTATGTGATTATTTGGCTCAACTAAAATACTGCATTACTTGAAGGAGAACTACATTATTAGCTTAATAGTTCTCCCTTTCTGTTTATCTCTCATTGATGTTTGGTCTGGAAAGAAGAGCTATGGGAATTGTCTTTTTAATAGTTCCGGAAATACTTATTTACCAATATCTTTCCCCACCGAACTGCTCTTTTGTTGGACAATATTCTGCAGGAAGAGGAACTAAAGTGGAATTTAATGTCAGTTATGTTACTGGCTGTTCATGTCTTATTATTTCCTTTTTTAATAAGTCAGCTGAAGAAGTTCCCAATTTCTGTATGTTGTGCAGGATAACCCTTCCAATTTTTCCAGCATACTCATGGATGACAAGATTTATCAAAGTGCTGGAAAAAGGAACCCTGTACATGTGAAGGTTGAACCTGTGGATAACAATATGATTGAAACTACCGTGAAGAATGAAATGGGTAATTTGTCCAATAGTAGCATGGTTCGGGTGAAAAGTGGAGGTGGAATTATCTATGAATTTACTGAAGACGAACTGGATAATATGTTATTATCAGAGCGAATGAAGCTGTACTCTGAGGAAATGGCTCCTTCATTTAAGATAGGTAGAGTTGTAGAGTGCTCAAGCGAAACAGCTCCTTCTGTCTCTGATTGCACACCCATTTCAGCTGCATCAGCGAAACCACTAAAAGTTTGCCCGCCACGGAAACAAAGGAAAACTGCCACGTAAAATTTCTGTTTGCTGACTATATACTCTATATATGTATATATCACTTTGTATATGGTTACTTTTACTATTGATGGCCACCGAAACCTCAACAGACACATGCATGTGTATGTATTTACGTATACTGTACACATTTAATACATATCTTTTTCCTACAAACTGCAGAGATTCAGTTCAAGCAGCAATGGAGGAAGATGCTCCTGGACTCTTGCGGGTATTTTCCCATCAAATTGCCATGTTAAAAATTAGATGGCTAATGTCTCGATCTTTGCAGGTATTAATTGAAAACGGCGTAACCGTTGATGAGATGAAGCTTTATGGGAAAAATGAGAGTAATGAGCCTCTTGATGGCTTGTCCTTTGAAGACAACTTCTCAGAGCTTCGAGCTGTTATATCTAAGGTATGCCATACATGTGCTCATAATCTTTCTTATCACTAATTGAGGAGGAAAGCTGCCTATATTCATAAGTGTCTGAATTACCTGTTTCCTGCTGAAGCATGCAATAGATTTTAGTCACTCAATGATACGGAAAATGTTACTGCTGGGTTAGTTCAGGAATTAGGCCCTTCTTGAGTGTCTTAGCTGTGATATTTTTACATATCAATGACTGTCTTTTCTCAAATAATTTACTAGTCGAAAGTACCATCATTGATTATCCGCCATGCTTGCTTATGATTGGCAGTTGATTATTGATAATTGTGGGTTCAGGATATAGATTGATGTTTTTGCAATTGGAATGTTGAAATCATGGAGTTATTCAATGAGTTAATAACCAGAAGTTTAAGCTACTATTTGATTCTTGAAAATTTTGACAGTCTCTTCAGTGAGAAGCGGTGGATGCAGAAATCTGCTATCATGATGCTAAACTTGGAAGAAAGTAGTTGGCAGCTAGTTGGTGAAGTTGGACAGTTTCTGTTAGCACCAGATAAAAACAATAATCCTTGTAGAACCATTGCATGAGTGAAATTATAAGTTTGAGCATGGAAAGAGGTGTGATTTTAGATAGCTAACGCGATAGACATAGAGATAGAATCAATGCATTTGATATCTTTTAATGTGAAACAGTGATTTTAAGCTGTAAACCTTTTATTTTCTTTTTTGAACTGAAGCAATTCGTGTCAATTGTCAAAGTTGCGGAAGCGATCATCAAGCCTTGATGACTTGAAATATTTGGCATCTTTAGAATCCTGAAATGGAAGAGAAAATAAGAGAGAACTCAGCTTAATTATTCCCTTAGGCTATTGGGGTTTAAATATCGAGTTTACATGTCCAAAAAGGAAAGGAAATCTATGCAAAGCAATACCTAATTACACTTGGAGTAAACTAAGTACCTACTATATACCCTCAAGCTGGTGCATACAAATTATATGTACCAAGCTTGCTACATATAAAACTTGTTCGGGCACTAGCTAGGGACTTGGTGAGTATATCTGCAAGTTGATTACTTGACCGCACAAACCTTGTGACGATGTCTCCTGAGAGCCTGAGAGTACCTTCTCTATTAAATAATAAATAATAATGACAATCAATCTTTGATGTGCTTGGTCCTCGTTTGAAATACTGGATTCGATGCAACGTGAAGTGCAGCTTCATATCGCCTACAAGTTCCATTTGTTTAATCTCTCTAAATTTCAACTCCTTCAATAGTTGTTTGATCCATATGAGTTCACATGCCACAACTGCTATAGTCCAATCTTCTCCTTCTGCACTAGATTTGGCAACCACATTTTGTTTCTTACTTTTTCTAGACACCAAATTTCCCCCAACTAGAACATGGTATCCAGAAGTGGATTGTCTAACAGAGGGTGACCCTATCCAGTCGGCGAAGCAGTGACTGCCTTGTCGGAAAGTGGTCAGAAAATAGTGTAGCAGGTGTAGATTTGCTCAGAACCACAACGCGACCCTGCTAGAAAAGACTGATCACCAGAAGTGGGAAAAGCTAGCAGTCGCCTGAAAAATCAGATATGATTGTGAGGAAGTGGTTGGAACCAGATGGAAATTGGATCAGTAGTATCGGAAGGTGGCTGGAAGAGTGCTCTAAGCTGACACATGGGTAGATCTCGCCGGACTGGCGGTGCATGGATGATATATTGAGGGCGACGCTGGTTGGGGTTTGGTTGCTGAGGTCTTCCTCTTCTCCTGGTACAAGACCCAAAAAAGTAGAAATCTGTTTGGACAGCCAAGAAAAAGAGCTGGAAAAGTTCTCCAAGTTCGAATTTTCTCTTCCTATGTTGCTGGCCTTAACCAAAATCTCATACCATGTGAAATGGAAGAGAAAATAAGAAAGAACTCAGCTTAATTATTCCCCCAAGCTAATTGAGGTTTAAATAACTAAGCTGCCATGCCCTTAACAGTTGAGAGTTTGATTTGTGAGTGATGAGATCTAATTTTGTAAGATATCTGATATGTTGTTAACTGTTTTAGGAAATTAGATGAAATAAAATAACCCCTTGTTTCTCAATCACCTAGAATCAAGGGATCAAATTGCTAGTTTGTTTCTCTCTGCTATAAATTTGTATCTCTATAGATGAATAAGCATGTGCAATTTTGGTATCAAACTTATATGGTATCAGAGCAGCTTTATTCTTGTGTTATTTATGACTATAACATTTATAGCTGCATCATCTAGCGGCATCGATAGAAGCCGAGAGTTCCAGTAACAAAGTTCCGACCAAGACAACAATGATTTAAGGCGTGGATTCTCATTTGTCTTTTCAACTCAATTCTCACAAGCTGAATGACAAGAATTATTTTGGAATGGGCGCGATTTGTCCTTTTGGCAATTGATGGTTGAGGAGAACTTAGTCACCCAGATGGAGACACGAGAAAGCCTGAACCACGAGACCCAAAAATGAAAGCTTGGAGATCAGAAAACACGACAGACAACGGGAATCGTTTGCTACTAAACTCCATGAAACCTGCCTTAGGTAAACCATATTTGGTTCCTCCCTCCTCTTGGGGTGTTTGACTGGTTGTTAGAGAGACTTACTCTCATGTAGAAAATGCCTCTCAGATTTTTGAGTTAACAATTAGATTCTAGAAAGCTAGGAAAGAGGAGAGGTTTTGCTATTTACTATAATGAGATGGTTTTCCTATGGCAAGAATTAGATGGATGTGGTTTATATATCAGACAAAATCAAAACTGTCGTGCACATGATAACAGTATGTAAAATAACCAGAGATTTTCAGCCAATACAAAAAGATTGACGAAAGAACCATAATTAATCTCTAAAGCATACGTACCAAAATATGCTAAAGGTAGAGCAGAGAAGCTTCATCTCTATCCCCGCTTTGGCTCTTTGCTCCTTTTGCATAGATAATAAACCAGAGAAATTCTCAACAACGATTGATTTCTTCTTCTCGGTTTATTTATGAAGCTGAGATTTTTTCCCCATTTTGTATGATCATGGTCGGTCTCGTCGGATTACCAAATTTTGCAACTTGAACCCACTCTTTTGAACGACCAATTTTCTGCTAAGGGTGGAAGTCTAAATAGTAGGCCTACTACTCCTACCTTTCAAACCATGTTGATTGTAGGAACAACTGTAACGTTATAAGGATTGGGGAAATACATTATCTTTTTTTGTAAGAGTAATGATTGTATATTAAGTAGTGACTTTTGGTCTCATGTATATTTAGTTGAAAGGGAAATTTTAAGGTCAAAGGTAAAGAAAAACTACAAATAAATAAATAAATAATATTCTAGGTCTTAGAGAGTGCCACATCAGCGGTCCTATGTCCTTACTAGTTTCTATGTGGGTGCTTTGCATGTAGATCTTCAGTTAATTGTTTATGAAGAAGAAATAGATTACATTTATTAAAGTTTATATATAGTAAGAAAGTTCGTTTTACAACCATTATAGGTAGCCACAAGGTATGATGATCACAGATACACTATAACATCTAATATGAATTAATTGTTGGTCATAAACATGATAATAGCAAGTATATATGATCAAATAGTACGTGTTAATTTAATATCCACAAATTTTATATTTATACATTTGTCAAATAGTGAGCTACCCTAAATTAGTTTATATTATTAAGTTTTGTTTCTCATTTTAACTCAATTGAATAATATTAGAAGAAAATGGTAAAGAAATTATTTGAATTTTTAAAAAGTGTTTATATCAATAAGGTAAGTTGATATAGAAGTGCATGTTTATTTCAGTGTTTTTCCATTAGATTGGATAAGGTTTGGTTATTTGATTAATTAGTTTGGGACATGATGTGAAAAGCGATGTTAAGATGGTCCGTACATGTGACGAGGACATGCACGGATACCTCAATGCAGAGATGTGAGAGGTTAGCTATGGATGGAATCATGAGAGGTAGAGGTAGACCGAAGAAGTATTGAGGAGAAGTGATTAGGCAAGACATGATGCAGTTGCAGTTTATCGAGGACATGCCCTTAGATAGGAAGGTGCGGGCATGCCCTTAGATAGGAAGGTACGGACATGGATAGGGTAGAATGGTAGTAGGTAGGAATGTGTTGATACTAGTAGGTAGGTGAGTATTGTCTTTGTTGTCCATTCTAGAAGTTGTAGTATTACTCTTGTTTCTTGTTTTTTGATTTCTTTTATTAGTTTGATTATAGTTGTAGTATTGTTTTGCTACTATTTGTTGTTTAATATTGTCTGGTGTTTCTTTTATTTCCATCACTTTTTTCTGGACTGTTTTTATTTTGAGTGAGGGTCAATTAGAAACAACCGAGCTTCCTTTGAGGTAGGGGTAAGGTTTGGGTACATTCTACCCTCTCATGCTAGACTTTGTGGAACTAGACTGGGTTTGTTGTTCATTGTTGTAGTTTTGGGAATCAAAATTTAGTAGTAGAATTTGTTTAGACTTTATTTTCAATGTGAACTTTTTGTTATTCACTAAATTAGTCATCAGTAGAAATAAGGTAGCGTTAGCCTAAAATGGTATTATAGTTGATCAATATTTTAAAGTGATTTTGGTCGTTCAACATTATTATTTGTGCTTTTATAATAATAATAATAATAATAATAATAGTAATAATAATAATCATAATAATAATGCATATCTTAATTTTCTGGTTATATCTTTTTAGGCTGGGTACTGATCGATTGATTTGGTGTCATGTGTTGTGTTTACTTCTTTAGCTTTTATCCTCCCAACGGCAGTCATTGTTAAAGCTAGCTTCACTCCAGTCTACAAAAGGTGAAAAAGCTAGCTATTGCTTAGCTTGTCTGTTTTCCCTCATTGAGCAGGTATAGACATTAATTTGGTGCGAACTCTAGTTGTCTATACTCATTTTAATATTTCTTTGTATCGCTGTTATCTCATATGTGTTGCCCTTTTTCTTTTTCAAATTGCACTTTAGGCACGATATCTACAGTTCCGGAAGTGGCCTGTTGAATGGGGCTGGTGCCGAGATCTCCAGTCATTTATTTTTGTCTTTGAAAGGCATAACAGGTCGGTTGTTGGCTGCCACGTTGTGATTCTAGAGTTCTTATAGTGTTTCAGGATCCGTCGAGATTTATACTTACATACATACAGGATTGTGCTGGAGCGTCCTGAATATGGCTATGCAACATACTTCTTTGAACTGGTGGATTCCACTCCCATTGATTGGCAAATCAGGCGGTTGGTAATTGCTATGAAGCTTACTAGCTATAGCAGAGTCACCCTAATCGAGAATAAAAAACTGACGGTATTTCCCTTAGTTGCAATGTTAGTTTTTCTTATGATGTTCCCATATGCGGGTTTGACCAAGTTTGTAGTGGCCCTTTTTTCTCTGGGGAAGGGAAAATCTAGTTTTCTACTTTCTTTTGCTTGAAGCGAGAAAAAGTTGCTTTGGATAGAAAGATTCACGGGTCAAAGCGAAAGGAACTCTTTTTTACCCCGTAATGTTCCCTTGTTTTTCTTTTTTCTTATGAGTTTTAATATGACATCCTGGTCCACGTCCCTTCATCTACACCCCCTTTTGGTTGAGCTGTTAGGTGGTTGGGGGCACAGATGATAGTTGGACTTGCTCCTCAACAATTTTTTCATTTCCGCTATCATGATTGGGATCTGGTTACGAGATAAAATAGTCTGTCTGTTCTAGCTGTAACCATTAAATGTTGGTCATCAACTTTTCCAATCTGAAACTGTTGAGAACTGGAATAAATAAATAAATAATTACATGTGCTCAATCTCTTAACGATTTAAGCTTTTAGATGAGGCATTTCAATATGGTATTAGAGTAGACAAAAGGTTACTGCCACCATTAACAAATATTTCCACGTCCTCGCCATATGAAAAGAAACAGATTTGTGATGGGGCGTGTTTCAAACCTAAAATAATAAACATAGGTGTTTTTATCTCTAACGGCTTGAGCTTTTAGATGAGGTGGTCACGGTCAACATGAACATTTCCATACTTCCATGCTCTAAACCAAAACGGCCATAAACGTCTACTTACCCCAAAAGAAGAGAGAGGAGAGAAAAGGGAGGGGTTATGTTTGATATTGTCAAGCTAGCAAAATTTTTAACCTGTAATAAGAAGATCTAGCATCTTGGTGGAACTCTTTAAAAACATCATCTTAGTGGAAGCATTGGTTATAGGATCGTCAAGGGCTAAATCTGTGTGGTAAAAGTAGAGGCCTTGATAGGAAGAGGAAGCAGGTCTCTGGAAAATTATGGCTTTGGTAGAGCAGTTAAACTAGAACCTTTTAACAGTCCTAGAAAAAATATCGAGGAAATATGATTTGTCTGGGGTAGAAAGAGACGTATTGACGGTAAAAGGGAGGTGCAGTTATATGAATATTTTACCTATGATGGTATGGAATATGCTCTATACGATTCTGTATACATGCACAAGAAAAGTGAACTTCCTTACATTGATATGATCATGAAGATAGGGGCAACTCCAGACAAATCTAGGATGATAAAGATTCACTGGTTTTCCCCGGCCATCAGAGATCTTGTATCACCTGAAGATGTAAAGGTAGCTGCGAATGAAGTATTTCTTGCCTCTGGTGAAGGCACTGTTTGGCTAATGTTAAATCCTTTGGTGAGCATCATAAAGCTGCTTTATCTCATTGCATTTATCTGCTTTCACTAGGAAGTAACTATGTAGAATTACTCGAAACATATTGTTTTATGTATAGCATAAACTATCTCTCGACCAACACCTTATAGTTAGAGGAGTTAGATTTTTGTCCACATTTGATTAATACGTATCTATTTATGTCCACCTCATCAATGTTACTAAAACTCCCTTAGCTCTTGTGCAGACCCTTCTGCTTGTTTCTACTTGATTTCAGTTCGATGATGGGCTTCATATTGAGGGGATAAGACAACTAATTAACTTGAAACAGATGTTATTATTTGTTGAAGTTTGATAATGATGAGTATTTAAACTAGATGCTACTTTCTAACTTACATAGTGGTCAATGTAGTGGAAGATGAAAAATTAAGAAGACTGAGCTGATTTATCACTAGCTGATGATCGTGTAACAATTAGTTCTTCTCTGTGAAGTTTGTCTAAAATGAGAGTTAGAAGAAGCTAGCAGATTGATTTCTCTTATATTTCTGCTCAATGACAGTTATGTCTTTCGTTGCCTGTCTGCCTTCTTACGAAATTTATCCTCTTCATTGATTGAAAAAAGGATCAACCTTTGGGCTCCCTCTTTCCAAATGATTTTTTGCTTAGGGTAATTCTTGTTGACCTAAGAAAAAGGAGGAATGGGAATGATAAAGGAGAGATGTTGCTGTGAATAGGTGAGGCGATTTTGAAAGTGAAATGTAGGATGAAATGAGTAAATTTTTTAGAAACAAGTTCCATCTTTTGCATGTTATAGTGCAAAGCATCAATTGCAACGAATTGCCTAATCGTGATGGGAAGTAACTGTTGGAAGTATAGGAGTAAAAGAAATGAATGGAAGGAAAATGGGAAAGAGGAAAAAGAAATTTAGAAACCTAAGTCAGGGAGGGGTCTAATTAGGTTTGGAAACAAAGACAAGAATTCAGCTATATTCTTCTCTGTTATGGGATCTTCCGGCAGCTTTTTCTTTTCACCATAAGGGTGTAGAAGGTTTCATTAAGCACCTATAACAACAACAACATACCGAGAGAAATCTCACAAGTGGGATACGCAAATGTTACCTCTATCTCCTAGATCATTAAGCACCTATGCTTGCTAAAATACACATAATGAACACTTCTCCAAATGAGCATGGACATCAGTTGTGCTGACATGGACAACAAAATCAGGTGTTGTACGATTTCATCTTCCACTCTTCAGATTCTTTTTGACTTTCATTAATTGTGGACGGACAAGATAAGGGAAGTGAGGCTGAAATGGTTCTTGCATATGAAGAGGAGCTGTCAAGTTAGGAGATATGAGATGTTGGCTATGGTGGGTCTAAGGAGAGGTAGGGGTAGGCCGAAGAAGTATTAGGGAGAGGTGATTAGACAAGACTTGAAACACCTTGCTCATTTGGAGGATACGAAGGTCGAAGATTATAAAAGAAGGTTAGTAGGTAGTCGCGTTTTCTAGTTCCCTTGTCAATGGTATTGGTATTCTCTTCACTTATTTTCTTATACTTAAATTGCATTATTATTTGTTTCCTTTGCTTCAGTTGTCATATTATTTATTGGTGCTACTAGTATTCTGAACTGTATTCTCTTTCCCTTGTTCCATCATGATTTACTTGAGCCGAGTTTTTTTTGGAAACAAACCTCTCTACCCTTGTAAGGTAGGGATTAGGTTGTACATACCACCTTGCTGGTGGGATTTCACTGGATTTGTTGTTTCTTTTATAGGAAGATTTGCATGAAAGTTTAATCTGACAAATTTTACTCCTAAAGTGTCATGCTCTCTCCTAGTTTATGGTAAAACATATTATCCAATAAAACCTGAATTAACCGTGGTGCATTTGCGGGAAACTCCTTGCTTGACTTGGACATTGTTTTTTAGAGCATATGCTGCTAAATTGACTGAAAGCTGCCATCTACTGAGGAAACACTTGAACAGGTTGCTTTAAACAGGAAATTTCTGCGATGTTTAAGTTAATCTCTTTTCTTGTTTCTGTACCCTGATTCCTACGTTCCTATGCTCTGGCCCATCTTATGATCCTTTTGGAATGTTCAAATCTCAGTAACATGTCTTAATCATTGTGGAAGTGTTTATGTACATTACTATGAGTGTTTTAGTCTATAAAAAGATGTTGAGAATACAAGTGGAAATGTCCTCAAATGGTCTCTCGACATCCTAAATTATTCAGTTACCTTACCAACCTGTTTTCTGCTTGCAACATCGAACGTCATCTCTTTGAAAACTTTTTCATTCTTCCATTGTCTGCACACAGGTAGGAAAGGATCTTAGTGAAGGAGAAGCCAAGGTATTAACTTCATATGGTTGGATACCTAACACTGGCCTGGGAACGATGCTCAAGTATTGTGATAGAGTTATTCATGACAGAATTTCAGAGAAAGATGGCTCCGAGTGGAAGTCAAAAATTGAGAAGTTGCTTGTGGCTGGATATAGTGGTGGTTCCATAGTTGAAAATCCTATGGACCACAATGTTGCTCAGGATTTCCCTGAAATCAAGTTAGAACTAGAGTAGAACCTAGCTTCATTTAGCTAAAATCTTGTAAATGCCCGTCCTTTGTAAACTAGCCTAAAATGCTTTTCTGTACAGCATTAGCTTTTAGGCAAGCTGTCTAGACTTAGTTTCTGTTATAAGAGGCAAATTCCTTACCTTTTAGTTAAACATAGTTTTTGCTGGGCGTATTGAGGCTCAGCACTTCTTTGCAGTTATCCAAATGGGAATTATGAAATTGCCTTTGGTTGTTATCTGTGGCTTTTTCTTCTTCAATTATCATTTAATGTTGTTATGATTATTGTTTAGGATGATTTGTTAGGTTGTCCATAATATTTGCCATGTTTCTTCTTTTCGTGATCTCATTCTCTATACTATTTCGGAATGTTTTTTCCTTGAGCTAAAGATCTATCTCTACACCATTATGGTAGAAGCAAGGTTTGTGTACACTTAAATCTTTTCCGAACCTCATTTTGTTGGATTACATTGGTTGAAACTGTATTTGGTTTTAAAACTGAAATTGTCAGTCTAACACACTGAAGGTCCCCCGTTCGAGTACGGGCGAAGCCATTTCTGTTCTCGAGCCGAGGGTCAATCAAAAATCACCTCTCTGTTTTTGCCAAAGGTAGGGGTAAAGATGTATGTACATCTTCCTTTTCAGACTCGTGATTATATTGAGTATGTTGTTGTTATTGAGTTGAGGAGTCTATTGAAAACAACACAAAATGGGAAACAATCTCTCTTCTCTATAAAGATAAGAGTAAGGTCTATGTACATCTTATTTTTTCCCGATATTATGAAATTATATTGCGTATATCGTTATCAAATTGTTTTAGATATTTCATGAAAGTGTTGAATTTGGTATTGTGATACTGGTTTTTGTATAGACTCTACATCTATAAATCATTACACAATAGAAGCATTTACATTAAAAGGAGATAACAAGATACATATAATAGTGCATTTCATAATAAGTTATCATATGATTCGTTTTTTTCATGGAATCTGATTATCAAATTTTTTGTCCTGGGTTGAATTTCCTCGTATATGAATAACAATAATATAACGTTTTAGTTTCAAATAAGTTGGGAGTAATTTAATATGAATTCTCAAATGATCATTCTTGGGCACAAGTTTTGCCTTCGGCCCAAAGTCTGAGTCGGGATTAGCTAAACAGTTTAGACAAATAGCCAATTTTAGAGCTTGTAATTGCAAAAATAGCCACACATTGAGACGTCGTTGAATAATAATTATATTTTAGGATGGAAATAAAATTGGATAAAAATATCCCATTCGAACAAAGGCAGAGACCATTTTTTTCAGCCTTTTCCAAGTTTTCAATATTATCATGAAATTTCACATGCTAGAGGCAGAGCTAGTAAGTTTTATGATATAAATATAAAATTTAAACTAAAGTTAATAGGTTCATCATACTTGCACGTTAGCTTGTAGCTTCACTCTTGGTGAATATAACACTTTATTCTAATAGTAAATTTTTTGATGCAAACCCAAATTAATCATATTCAGAGTACATATCAAACGTCGAGTGAGGCAAAACAAATTCTTTCTTGAAATTTTCTTTTAAAAAAAGCTTTAATATTATAAAAATTGCGATATGCATAGGTCACATGCATGTCTTACATTGCTACCTTTATCCTTTTCTATTATCCCTCATATACAATTAGACAAAGAAACTAAACAAAAAGGGTTTTTTTCCTTACTTGTTTATTAGTATTAAAAAAATTAAAAATATGGGGGACAAATCATATTCATGAGAACTTTCTTGAATCAACTTGTTTGAATTTTTTGGATCAAAAGATGATGTAAAAGACTATGTTTTTTTTTTTTCAAAGTGGTATTCAATGAGATCAATCCTAGGTGCACCACCTTAAAGTAACTAACAAAATAAACTTACTTTTTGGTTGTTGGAACTAATGGAGTTGATATATTGAAAAAAGTGTCAATTTCTTACATTTACTCCTTCAATGATAATGACACCTGTTTTTTAGTTAAAATAAAATTTTTGTCTCTGATCCACTCTATAAACAATAACAATGATATATCCAATGAAATTTCACAAGTGAGATCTAAAGAGGTAAAATATACGCAACCTTGTTACTACCTCGTAGAGATAGAAAGACTGTTTCTCCGATCCAGTCTACGTGCACCTCAATTAATTTTTTGAGGTATCTATTAATTTCCACCAACACAATCAGTATCACATAACTCTTTCCATCGAGGCTCGCATAGATGAAAAAAGTCACCTGCTATTTTAGTTTTGCATCTGCTGAAATTTAAACATGAAATCTTATAATTCTCAACTCACTTTATTGATCATTATATTACACCTTTAATGCTTGAGAGCTGTATTTTTAGGCATCATTGGCGACTAATTCGAATTATGCTGAAAATGCAAGAAGGGAGAGATCTCGATCATTAACTCCATCAAATCAGGGGTGAAGTTAGTTTATAAGTTACATATACACGTGAATGTAATAACTTCTATCATTTTGTACATGTATCAAGAAATTCACTAAGTATTTCTAAACAAATTATTGTGAATCTTAAAAATTCAAAAACTTTAAATCTTAAATTCATCTTTTCTGCATTCATATTTGTACTTTTATCTAAAAATAGTACTCCTTAATAAATAATTAAAACAAGTATAATGTATTTCTTCTTTCTTTGGCTAACTTAAATATATTGAGCAATATGTGAAGGAAGGTAATGCAATGTAAGAATGGCCACTTAAATCTACATCCATAACAAATCCAAGGTTATAATCCTACCAAACTCCACAAAAAGTGCATCAAAACCCCAAAAGCAATGTGTTGAAAATTGATTGAGACAAGTAAACAATTTATCCAATCAAAATTAATGGTCCTAAAGACTAATAATGAAAATGGAAGGTGAATGTGTCTTGTAATTACTAATCACTTATCCACTTAGAATATAACACCAACACAAAAAGAAAAATCATGAACATTGAATGTGTATAAGGTCCCCAAATCCCATAATGGTTAGTACACTTTTGGCACCAAATGTGAAAGAACAATGTAGAAACATGTAGTGTGGTATCATAAGATAAGATTTCACATAAAATATCAAAGAAATATAAATTTAACTTATATATACAAATAATATTTAAAATATTATAGTATCACTTAAATGTATTTAATATGTTATAATGAGTTATTTATTAGACTTTTTAAGTTACCAAATTTATATTACAAGAGAAAATGTGAGCCATTATTCTAAGCAATTTCAATTTTATGGTGTAAAAAATGAAATATTACATTATCGTTATACAGATGTTAAATTCAAAAAACATAAATATAAATAAATAATTTTATCTATACCCCACCACCCCCACATCAACTAATAAGAAGAAGACAACAACATCTCAATATCATCATTTTCATCATGCTACTACAAGAAATTACAAAGTTACAAAATTATAAATATGATAAATAGAGTATAAATGTATAATAGTAGATATTTGGATACACTTTTTTTTTTGTGGGGTTTAAATAGTTTGTTTCCTCTAATTTATTGGTGACGATGTGTTGGCATTGTATTGTTCTTACAAATACACTCAAATAGTGACACCAATATATATGTTCCACTCTTTTTGGGGTCCCTTTAAATGGCTTCTAATTAAAAAATAATAACCAAAAGTTTTTTAGACCAATCTTTAAACCGTGTAAATATGGATGTGATTGATCATAAAATGGACCAAAATGTGTGCTTATAGTGCCTAAATAGAGAAAGAATCAAGAAATATAACGAAAAAGATAGTTTGATGCATAAATTAATAATTATTATGAAAATAAATTAATGATGAATTAGCAATAATATTAATTTTTTTTGTTAATTATGAATTATTTAGTAATAAATTAGCATCGAGTTTCATAAATTTTTCATTGTAACATATATAAGAATGTAAGATTTATAAGGATCGAACAATATTGAATCTATATATTATACACAATCTTATCTTGCAAAGCTAATATACAACAACAACTCATATTGTTATGCAAATGCCCGTTATATAAGACTGAAACGAATAGTTATGAACATAAAATTTTACTAAATATATACATGATTTAGAAAATAAGTAAATTGATAAACAAAATCATATTACCTAATGTATAATAATTTAAAAGAAGGATCAGACTATCATAAGTTTATTATATACCTAATTTTATATAAATTATTTTTATTATTTAAATCCGTGATCTTCTGATCAAACAATTACGAACTTTTATAGTTGTATCAGTGCTAGTGGGACTATAAGAGCAAGAATCACATGGTAGAGCCTATTGGTTCATTACATGTGTCAACCAAAGTGAAGAAATAAAACTTAAAATTGTTTAGTCACACCTAGCTTTTATGTTAGCATTACATCATCATTTTTCTTTTTCTTTTTTTTTTAGAAAAAATGAAAAAATTCCCTCCCATTTTTTTGTTTTGAACTTTTAGCAGTAATAACATGTAATGGTAGACTTAATAAAAAAAATTATACCAATTAATAAAAAATAATTATACTAAGAGTTATCTAGTACATTCTATAAAGGAAATTTTACACTATAAAGACTATCATTAAAATAATTAATAGTCAATAAATATATGTGTATGTATATGTATATGTACTATTTTATTGAGCAGCCAAGTATACTAAATACCCTTTTATTAATTCTTGTATAATATATATATTTTTTTCAGTTTGATGTTTGACATATCTATTACGTCTGAAATTTAAACTTATGTATTGCATGACCTATTTTTAAGACCAATGCTTAAAACAATATAGTTTTTTTTTCTTTTTTCCTTTTTAAAGATTTAATATCAAGATCTCTATCACTACCAAATAAATAAACCTTAAAAAACTATAACATATATTTTTGTCAAAATTTTGTTACGTGTTTGCTTAGGTCATTCAAGGAAGCAACTTATAATTAGACATTTAGACTCAACAAACCCTTTGAATTTTTTCTTAGTAAATCAAGGTGATAGTGCTATTTTAGGATGTTAACATGTTGTGAGATACTTTGTTCATTTGAAAGGATAACAAGATTTATGCTATAATTATTTTTCAAGTTTAATTCATACAATAAGATGTCTCTATAACAGTTACTCTTCGTAATAACATTTTATTGTGACCACGACGTTCTCAATCATTTTTTAGAGCTAATCTATGATATGTACAATAAAGTAATTAGTTTATAACAAATATAGCCATGTTTTATTTACATAAAAAAATAACTAAAAATTATAAAAAATATACAGGACTATACGATATATTTTGTCAAAAGTCATAGAAAATATGCACTGACTATAGAATATAGATTACTTATATATGAGTTATACACTGGATATATATCATGATACACTCAGAAACTGAATATAGCACGACTATGCATTGATTATACATACCTATACAACGAATGATCATTTTGTTTAATAATTATTTTGACTGAATAATCATCTACTTTAATTATCCTTTTTTTTTTAAATCTTCGGAAGCTCTAAAATCTTTGATTAAAGAGGGAGAAATTACAAACCATCCCACCATAATCAAAATTAGAAAAAAAAAAACTTTGAGTAATCAATGTTTAACATGTATCATTCTAGTTCTTGACTTTGTTATTCCTTTTTATGGTAGAGATAATACTCCCTCCGGCTTAATTTGTATGATATTTTTTTATTTGACACATTATTTAAAAAAAAAAGAACTTTTGAAACCTGTGATTTAATATTTGTGTGGATGAGAATCACTTCGTTAAAGGTAAAGAGAAATTTTAAAGTTATATTATTTCCAACTAAAATAAGATATTATTTTTTTGAGATGGATCGAAAAGAAAAAAGTGTTACATAAAATGCTAATATTTTATTCTTGCATGTAGGTAGATAATCAAGGGTCGATTTCAGAGTTAACATAATCAATTATTATTTACTTTCAATTTTCAGCCTATATTTTATATTATCTATTTAGCTTTTTATAGAAATAATATTAATAATTTAATAGTAATGATAATATTAAAGGAAAAAGTCTTGGGGCCCAATATCCACTAAAATGAACCAATAAGCGTGGGGCGGCAGGTCCTATAAAATTTGGCAAAAACCGCCCCATAAGGGTAGGCCATTTGCCCTAATAATATTTCTTTGAATTTATAAAAAAAAAAGAAATTAATTTAAAGGTTAAATAATTTTTTTAAAAATATTTATTAATTTTACGATTTCTTTTGTTGTGTAATTTATAGTTATATAAAATGTATGTAAAAAAGAAATCAATATACGATATTTGCACAAAGTATTTTAGTATTTTGAATATTCTATTATGTTAAAACAACGTAAAGATAACATGATTTTTGCAACAAGAAAATTAACAATATTTAGAGTATTAATGGTGTGATATCATTTGATTTAGGTTGAGTCCAGACGTTTTTCCTAAAATTCTCACACTATTATCAAATATTCATACATCTTATACTCAATTAGTGGTGGAGCCAGAATTTTTGTTAAGAGGATTCAAAATTTTATACGTAGACATATGAACTAAGCAAAAGAGGTTCGACATCTATTATATTTACATAAGAAATTATTTTTATCATATATAAATAGAATAATTTTTCGCCAAAGGAGATTCGAATGAAGCTCCTCATTCCTATGTGGTTCCACCACGGTAATCAATTATATATTCTTGTATTTCGTACTTCTTTTTTTCTTTCTTTTTTTTTTTCTGGCACAATGCATAACAACAAAGTAATATCAAATTTATAAATTCAAAATAACTTAATACTTTATTAGGTAGAATTCACAACGTCTAAATTCTAAATCAGTAACAAAGGAGAACCAAAATTTCCAACTTCTTCTTGAATCATAGATCTATCATCATCATTTCCAAAATTGTGAGAATAGTATATTTGCCAAACACTTCCAACTGTCTATTTTTTTTCTTCATTTTATTCTTTTTTCATATAAATAATGATATCTTTTAGTTTTCTCACTAGCCATGTCACTATTCCACTATTCTTTTTAAAAAATTTAATAAATCTTTTAAATAAATTTTCTTAAATAGACAAAAGATTGTGTAGCATTGGTAAGGGCAATGATAGCCAAGAGACAAGTTAATTCCTTTTTCAACATATTTAAATTATTTAATTATAGCCTTTTTATATACCTAGCATAAAATAATTGAAAAAAGGACCCTTTTTATCTGCATAAAATAATTGAAAAAATGTTTATGTTGCAAATGATATTGCATGCATGAAATAAAGTGTAGACATTTCCTTATCCTCTTATCTCCATTAATAAATAATACATAATTTAGTTTTTCATTTTTTATTTTTTGGTTAAAGAGAATGATTAATTCTTTGCTCAGTGTGACGTAATTATAAACAATATAGTATACATTACAATTTTTTTTCAATTTCATTCTAAAAATAATAATTCAACCTTACATGTTAAATTTCATTAAACAAACACACCAATTTATTCTTAAATTAATTAAAATGGATTTCATTTATTTATTTCACTTAATATATTATCAACATTGCCTTCCTAATGAAAAAACTTATAAAAACATTTGGTAATGCTAAAATTACATAGTTTATTAATTTCTATAGTTTTCTATTCTTACCAACTAAACCATTTGGATTAATGATCCAACTTAATCTCAAATATTGTTTAATCATGACAACCTTATCAACTTAATAATTTCCATATTTGCATAAAAATATTTGTGTGTTTGATAACTTAAAATACATTATCGACCATTAATGGAACGAAAGGATTTAGAATTATGCATGTATTAATAATATATATATTAATTATATATATATTAGTTATTTTATCTTCAACTTCAGATAAAATAATAAATATTTTTTTCATCATAATTCATACATGTATAAGTATGGTTCTATATTACAAATCAAACATTGTATTAACCATCCCAAAAACCATTCATGTGCTAAGTTCACTAAGAAAAATAGTCAAAATATTAATAGTGAAATTTGTTAACGTGTCAAGTCCATATCTTTTTTGACATGAAAGTGTTTTAGTTAAGTAAGTGGGACCATTCATCTAATGACATCATGCTCAAGAATGTTGACATCATAATGATGTAATAAAATGTGAATTTTTTTCTTAATTTTTACTAATTTGTAATAGTTTTATTTTTCTTATTTGGGAGTTGAGAGGACATCATTTTCTTTCCTATCATTATTACAAACTATTTTAGATTTCAATAGTTAATCAATGTTGTGATCAACAACCTTCAATCAATTTATAGGTTAAAGAAAAACATTCTTGCAAATTAATTTACAAGTCTAACCTCTTGAGAACAAATCGCAGAAGTTAGTGCCCATTTGAATTGACTTATTTTAGGTACTGTTAAGTAAAAAAAGTTTTTAAGTTATTTTAAAGTATTTGGTTATTCTGTCAATGGGTTTTTGAGATGAGGGTGCCCAGGAAGCAACCGCTCTACCTCTATGAGGTAGGGGTAAGGTATGAGTACATCCTATCCTCTCCAGACCCCACTTGTGGGATTCTATTGAGTATGTTCTTGTTGTTTTTTGTTTAAAGTATTTGGCTAAAATTTAAAAATATTTATAAATACTTATTTGTAAGTCAAAATTACAAAAATAAGCCAAAAGTCAACCCATGCAAGGCTTTGGAATTGTCATGCTTAACTTCTGAAGTTTTGGCTAAAAAATTGTCATTTTTGTATGAACTTCAAACAAAAATACCTTCCTTAAGTTTATATGAAATTTTAGATACCAGCAACAATATACGTAGATCTTACCACTATCTCATAGAGATAGAGAGGATGAAATTTTAGATATCACAGTCCAAATATATGAAGTTGGTCCAAAATAGATAGATGCTTATCACATCAAATTTTTTACATTTTCCTTGTTGAGTCGAAGGTCTATCGGTTGTCTCTCATTTTCAAGATAGAAATAACATTGTGTTCTCATCACCGTTTCTCAGTCGAATTGATGAAATTACACTAAATATGTTATCGTGGAGTTTTTGCTAAGTTCACAAAGATGTCATGATGACCCAAATTGGAAATTACAAAATTTAAAGACAAGCCCAAAGTAACTTTACACGTTGTTCAAACAACAAAAATTTATAGAATGGGCCCACATAATGGGATTTGGTAGCTCCACTCGCTACCAAAGCCCACGCGCGGTGAATCTCTAAATGGGCCTGGACCCACTAAAAATGAGTTGATGAAGATTGGGCCCACAAAAGAAAGGACCCATTTGGGGCCCATGAGTACGAAGAGCCAGTAATTGAGTAGGTAGAGTATAACAGACAGAAATATATGCTAAGTGATGATTGGCGGACTAGTCCCTATTTTGACTTTTATTTTACTTTATTTATTTAAAATTTATCGAGGACGTGATCATAAATTGAAAGATATGGGGTAGAAGATTCGGGAAGATTCATCGAATGTTGGTAGGGTCGAGCATTATCTAGTTTCATTGACATTATTGTTATTATTATTTTTCTACTATCTTATTCTTTGATTTTAGACTTTTGATATTACCCGTTATTTCATTTAATTCGCTTATCGTATTATTTTATCATTAATATTATTCTCTTCTTTAGTGTTTCAACAGACTTTTCCGTTATCGTATTTGATTTACATATTCTTTTTAATAATGCTTTATACTTATGGTCGAAAGTTTATCAGAAACCATATTTATACTTTTACAAGGGTAAAAGTTGTATACACGCCACATTTTATAGACCTCCAAATACTTATAGAATTATATTATTATTATTATTATTATTATTATTATTATTTATGTATTTATCTATGTTTTTTTATTAAAGAAAAGTATTTGGCCTTTTTCAACTTTTCTTAGCACTAGGAAACGCGTTTGCATTTTTTTTTAAAAAAATGCTTTTACAAATTCAATTTGTCCTTCTCCTTTGCCTTTTCTTTTTTGGGGGATAAAGTCATCGAAACGTTATAATAGAAAAATAATATTTCTACGACACTTGCCAAAGATTATGATAAGATGAATAATTAAGTTTTTTTTTTTTATTTTTACTTATTGTTTCGAGGATTGTAATAAGAAAAATAAGTTATCTTTACTTTCATCTAATGTTTCGTGTTTAAATTTTGAATATGAAAATATATATCTTAATTGGGAATGTTATCTTATTAAATGAGCTTTACATACTGGGGCAGATCTAGTATTAAAGTTATAAGTTCATAAAGTATCTAATTAATATTTTGGTTCAAAACTTGTATTTACCTGAAAAAATTCAATAACATGCATACATAACTTATGCAGAATTCAGTAAATAAAACAATAACATTATTGACTAGAAGAACGTAGAACCTATAAACTTAGAATCTTGAAATTATCTATTTCTACGTGATACAAATTTAAATTAGTCAAGCGCTATCTTATACCAGACACGAAAACCAAGGAAAAAACAAGTCTATGGTGGATTTCGATCAAGTATAGTACATTTGTGTGTATGAATAGCTCATTTTTTACTATTAATATCCATTAAATTGATGATATGTCGTAATTTGCAATAATTCCTACTAAATACACACACACAAAAAAAACACTAAAAATAAAACAACATAAAATTTAGGTAGGCAACCTATTTTTGTTTCTCAATGTTCGGTATTTTGTATTTTGTATTCATATTACAGGTTGATTAAATTTGAATTTGTGCATCGAAGGTTCATTTTTGTGGCGGAGCTCTCGACATATTTCTTTTTAATCTTTAGAAGTTCGAATTCAAAATTTCTAATTAAAGACGAAGAAATCTCAATTTCACGAGAATATTTTTTAATCATTGCATCTTTTTGCATGGAAAAGAAAATGGGTAGCTAAGTGATATTTTCATGCGTTTCCTTTTTTTTTTTTTTTTAATTATAACTAAAATGAAGTAATTGTTTTATGAAGGTTCTAATTGACAAATGCAATATATTCCCTAGCAGACCATGTGAATGCAAAATTTTCCAATATATGCGGCTTTATAAGTATTTTATGTTCACATTTGATACTAAGAATTTTTTCTTCTTTCTAGTAACCTATTATAACTTTTTTCGAGAGAAGTTAGGGGTGGTATTTGTTGCAAACAAGGTGAGGGAGACTGCAATGGTTTGGGCATGTGGAGAAAAAAGTGTCGATGCTCCTGTTAGGAGGTGAGAGAGGTTGAATTTAGGGGTTATGCAAAGGGGTAGAGGTAGACCGAAAAGTGTTGAGGGGAAGCTAAGTGATTAGATAGAATATGACGCGACTTCATCTCACCGAGGACATGACTTTAGTTAGAAAGGAGTGGAGGTCGCGTATTAGGATAGAAGACTAATAGACTAGTAAGGATAGGATGATGTCTAGCCTCGTGATATAGTAGGTCAGTATAAGATTAATTGTGTATTTATATCTGATGTTGTTATTGTTTATCTTATATGTGTTACTTTTATTTGCATTTATATATATTTTCACTTTGTATCTAGTATCTTCTGCTTTTGGGGCCTGATATTTTTGAGACGAGGGTCTTTCGAAAATAACCTCTCTATCTCTATGAGATAGTAGTAAGATTTGCGTTACCCTCCTCAGGTTCCACTTGTGAGATTCCACTGAATATGTTATCGTTGTTGTTATTTTAGTAACCTATTTTCCTTTTACCTTATTTTGGTGTAATCCTTAATAGGAAGGGGGAAAATTGGATCATTTTCCTTTATTTGGAACAACAATTAGTAGGAAGGGTGTTTTAAATTATTTGACTAGTTGAATAGTATTTTTGGGCTAATTAATTAATAATAATGACATATTTAAGTGAAAAACATAACAAAATAATAGACTGAAATTGACCTATTTTGAATAGTTTAAAGGCATTTTTATTTATTTTTCCGATATATTGTTCTAAAATTCTTATCTTGAACCAAAAGCATTCTAATCCTAGTTTGCCTCTCCGTGTTTGGTCCTTGATTGAACTTAAAATTAGGAATAAGTAAATAGAAAAGAAAAAAAAGAAACTCAAACTCAGGAAGTTTATCTGAATTTCTCCATCGAGAAAGTACATTGTATGTATGGAATTAAAAATTTTAATTACATATACATTGTCTTATTCAATGGATCATTGATCTGATTCAATCCCAAAAACTAATAAAAAAGCAGAATTGTCCAAGTCATATGAAGAATTTAATGAACTCGTTCAACGTTGATATGAGATTCTACCACATATACATTGAACCTGCTGATAAACATTCTATCTCTGTCATTGCTATATGACGATTGACTTATAGATAAAGTCCTCGATGATTCATATACTCTTTTATCTTTTTGTGATTTTTAGTTCCATAATGCATGAAAAGTTTGATGTTGAATGCCGCGTTATTTAGACTTAGAACTTGTTACTATATATATGTGGAGACCAAAGTTTAATAACTTTTATTTGAGTCTTTAAGATTTTATTTTTATTTTTGTTTGTTTTTGGTCATGGTGTGACATTAGTGATTCTTTTTGACAAAAAATAGATTGTCGTTACCGCGTATATTTATTCATAGTCATATTTTTGGATTTAGTTGCATATCTTGTCTATATTTATTTTGATGCAAAATCCATTATATCCTTCCTTTTATGCTTTTTTTTATTTTGGCTATTTGACCAACTTGCTTGAAGTTCGCGTGCAGAATTCTTATTACATTTATACAATATAATTTTTTGATGAATAATATTCTATTCTAATAGATAGCTCTGCATGAATACTACGTTGAACATGAAACTTGTGGTGAAAATGACAGAGTTATATGGTTCCACATGTGAGTATCCAATTGAATCCCTTTCGTAAGAAGATAACTAAGGATAACATAATTTTATAAGTGTGAATTAATTAATTAGTTGTTGAATTTCAGTGATTAAGGAAGAAGTCTTGTTTATCGATAAAAGTCTCTCTTAAATTTATTTTAGGTTACAAATTCAAAATTTGAGATATAAGTTTATAACTTATAATAAATCTTAACGAGGATGCTGAATCTCTAACGGGAACGTATAACACTTTTAAGAGAATCTCATATTGATCAATTAATATAGAAAAAATGTTGGATACGTATAAGGAAGCAAACTTCAGATTCCTACAACCTGTTTTAAGATCCTGTGAATCTGGATTCAAATCGAACAATATCATAAATAGATTGAACTATTAATACTTACGTAATACATCTTACTCTTATTAAGGGATGACAAAATGAATTTGAAAAATGCAAATTTGAAGCTATTCTTCTAGCATGAGAAAGAAAAATCAAGAGAATTAAGATATTTATTTATCTTTGTTCACATTATCTTGGTCAAGAATTTCTATTATCTATTGACTATAAAACTTTAGAGAGTTAAATAAAAAAAGCAAGTATGACGTTTAGGTAATACGTACGCACGTGCAAATACATAGATATTTATAAAATTGAATGGTAAAGGAAGTTTCAAATAGAAAATAAACAAGTCGAAAACAAAATATAACCAATTAATAAACGTCATATTTACAATCTCATTGACCACAAATTTGTTTTGTTTGGGCTGCGCCATCATTAAGTTCAAAAGCGCACATACATACATAATATATGTATGAAACTTATATCATTTTTTATAAAAATTTTTATTTTTTCTTTTCATTCTGGTGTTAATTTAGTCTAAACTGTAGTATATGCACTCTTCTTCAAAAGTTTGTCAGTCTAAAAGCTTTTTGTTTGTTTTCCTCTATTTGCCCGCTTTTGCCTTATTAATCCCTTCATCATGGGCACATACACCCTACTTTAGGGACTTAGAATCCCCGTTAAGGTTTGCTCCATTACCATGTTGAAGAAATATCTGATTCTGATATTATATTTGTCACAACCCCAAATCCATAATATGTATCCGCTTTGACCCATCAATAGACTTATGGTTTTGTTTCCTTGACTATGTCATCGTTAAACATAAAAATGTGCATATCAATCCTGTGAACTTGTGTTTGTCTTGTGAAACTCTTCACTCTTCACTCTTGTTTTATTATGAGTTTCTCCAAATGTATATTATCTACCATTTTTTGAAAATAACTATCAACCTAAAAACTTGTCGGTCCTTTTTTTCGACTTACACTAGTTAGCTCGCCTTTATGTATATGTACAAAAAAAATATAATAAAGTGATAACTTATTCAGCCTTATAATAATTTTCTTTATAATTTACCAAAGGTCAATAAATCTAACCAAAAAAGTATATTGTTCAGACACAGTCCAACTTTGTACTATAAACGATTAGGTAAAGAACTAATTCTCATAAGCCTTAGGATTGTGACTTGCGAGTTATCAAAGTGAATAACATTACTTTGAACACGTACACATATATTATATATAAAAAATTATCATATTTACTCTAAATAGTCGTGTACGTCGAGCAAATTGTAACGTCATATGATTGAATGATTAAATATCAAATTTCTTTTTATGATTCATGTATATGATTATGATTATGATTGATCATTTAATTTATTAATAGTAGTTATTTATTTTTTGAGTGCCATCACATACAAGGAATCGTACTGTTAGGGTAATATTAATGTGAAATTGAACACTCTCAAAATATAATTACAAGAATTCAAATTGAGAAATACATACATATTAAAAAATAGTCATTTTTGGGGGGAGTTTCAACCCCAATATCTAAATTATTTTGACTTCTAATTTTCCCATTTTAATAAAACCTCGCGGACAAGTAACCAATTAAATGATTTCACAGTTGATTAAAACAATTAATTCTCCGTCATAGACTAGCCAAGAAATAGATTTAGTTGGTATAATTTATTTCCACTAGGTCAATTTTATAATTAGTAATTTAAAATGAGCATACACATAAACAAAAAAAAGTAGTTGATAATTTTTTCTTTATTTCCCTTTCCCTCGTACATAATTTTCAAATATTCAATAATAATAATAATAATGATATATTCAGAGATCAGGATAATTTTATGTGTGGAATTTCAAAAGAGTAGGACATGCGTAAAATTCAGCCCTAATTAACTTTTGAAGGTAGAGATACTATTTTTGATATAGTTTTCGATTAAAATAAATATTTCATTATACGAAAATAAAGATTACATAGCATTCAGAATGAGAAGATTTTTAATTTGAACACTCAAATTGTTTAATTTATTCATACCAAAACGAAGAATTTTTTTTTTGGTTTGGTATGAAGTGACTTAATTATAGGCATGTGTTTATTCATGTGGATCCCATAATACATCTCAAGTGAAATTTTTTTTCCTTTAAAATTTGGTATTTTTTTTAAGTCAAAACACTAATAATTATGAACATGTATTAGCTATAATTAACAACACTCTTAGTCTCTTAATTATTACTAAATTTTAATAATTTTGATTCTAATAATATTTGGTTAAACAAATTTGACCTTCAATAATTATATAACAAAATCAAAATCAGAATTTTGTAATAATTAAGTTAGGGATTAAAAATGTGTTATTGTCACTATATATTAAGTTAAAAATGGTTAAATAAAATTAATGATTGAGAGTAGTTAAACCGTTACCTTTGAATAACAACTTGACTTAGCTAAAATTCAAACAATATTTTTGGAGCAATCATATGATAATGCCACGATTAGTACTAAATATATATTCTATAAAATTTCATAAATCAATGATATTAAGTGTTAAGATCATTAAATTACTAGGTAAAAATATTTATTGATATTTTTACATGCTTGCCCTTTGTTTTTGTTCTTCTTTCAATTTTTTTTTTTGCATTTTGTAGAGGATCTTTTGAAAATAGTGTCAAAAAATATATAAAATGTGTTTTTTAACTCTGTTTTCTATTTTTTTTTTATTTTATTGGGGTATTCGCGAATTGAAGTTATTTTTTTAAAACAATTTAAAAGGATTTGAAAAGCCAAAAAGTTTTGTATTTTTGCAATAGACTTGGAAAAATAATTACTACAAATATTATATAAAAAATTGAGATTAGATTCTCCACCTAAAATTAGGAATCTTAGGTATCCAAAAAGCTAGTTTTATTTGCGTTTTGAAAATAATAGTAATTATATATCTTATTGAATTAAAGATGGAAATTTATAATGCGTGCATCCCGTGTAAAATAAAATAAAATAAAAACTCATTTGTACTTTAAATTATATATATATATTTTGTGTAGTTGATGGAATGAGAAATATTATATAAACTATTACTTTCTCAATTAAAAAAAATTGCCACATTTTGCTTATCAAAAATTAATTTGACTAATTAATCTTTTAACATTAAATAAGATTTATTAATTAAATTAAAATATTTAAAAACTATATAAAAATACTATAAATCATAAATATTAATTTTTATCATATTAATATAATTAAAAAATATATATTAATATCTTAAAATCTCGATCAAAATTCATTTTGTTTGATTCCGCAGAAGCTAGACTTGACGAATATTTTGGGATGGTACCATCCTCAATAAAGCATTAAAATAATGTAGAGTATTAATATGGATATAGCTTTTTCAACATTCCCTTCTAGATAAATACTTTTTTTTTCTAGCAAAATTTCTTCAAAATTGACAAATAGTCATATGATTGGAGTTTAATTAGTTTAGCAAACTTCTAGGTAAATAACGACTCTACAAATCAAATGGAGAATAAAAATATTTTTTTGGAACAATATTTTCAACAGCATCTTTGAACTTGTACTTTTCTTGTTGTAATAATTAATTCTAATTAGTTGGAAGTTATGATTAGGTTATCTAATTAATTGCTTGATCAATCAAAAACAATTAAGCAAATCTAAAAATCATTTCGTATTTACCTTTATCATCAGGAAATTAGATCATTTCGTATTGTATTTGTTCGTATTATTATCACAAAACTCTATCTATAAATGGATCGCGACTCTTGCATTTACCTAAATTCTTAAAAATATGGTCAAAATCTATTCCCAAACTTTTTACTATGATTTATAATTAATTACCCACAAGTTAAAGCTCTATTAAGGGCAAAATAATAATAATTAAACAAAGACTTTTTCCTAATCTAAGTTAAAATGGAGTGTAAAATTGCTCCATTTTGAAGTATAACACAAGCAAATATATATAATATCGTTTCTTGTCATTCTCGTAATTAGATTCATGTTATAATTAATTATTTATTAAGTTTTGTATTTCAATTATCACATTATTTGAATAATATTATTTTTTGTAAGGTCATTAATGTTTTTCTTACTATTTGCTATTCTTCATTAATATTGCATTTTTTTCTTTTTTACTAACTTTGATATATGTTACTAAATGAGACGATGATCTTTCTGGAATAATATAATTATCTCCGAGAGTTAAGAGTAAATCTTCATGTATTCTATCTTCCCAAAAGTCCACCTAAAACTACAAAAATGAAAAACATTCAAAATAATTTAAAAATAACGCTATAGTCCAATTAATTAAGTAAACATTGCATCACATGTGAAGTATGTAGTACGTAGTTGCATACTTCATCTTTGATAATAATGATGCACAATTGTTATTTTTTATTTTTTTTCCTAGCAAAACATTTAAAAAAAATAAAAGTTGTATCATAGGCTCCTAATGAATAAACTATATCTATACATGCTAGCAATTAATATTAGGTGATTTTTTTCTTTAAAGAATCTCGATAATTGTGTTGATAAGAGTATAAGTTAGTCCGAGCACTATGATTATAAAAAAAAATTTGCTTATTTCTTTGTTATGCATTAAATGATTTATCTACTTACCTCTAAGTAAGCAATGAGGTTGCTTCTACCCCTCTCTAATTCCACACTAATCATTGACTAATACTCTAATAGTAAGAGATTTGGTATCTTCATGATTGTTTATTTGTTAATTTAATTTTTGGTCTTTTAGTTTTTGGTAGGGAAGTTTGCCATCTCTACCTCCAACTTGAGATTAAATTCTATAAATTAAGTGATAAAAGTTAAAGTAATTTGACTTTTGTCTCATTGTAATTAGATTAATCCATGCAACAATTCTTTAAACTATCATTTGACATTAAGAAAAATAATTTATTAATTTTATATCTTTATCAGTTAGGTATAACCTCTTTAATCCATCCAAGGACATGTACGACTACTGTGCTTTGACTTAATAGGTTTCACCAATTTGTTCCTTTGGCTATATTGGTAACGATTCAACCCGCTAGTAATATTATTTTTTTTGAGCTTAGGCTTGCATGATTTTAAAATTAGTCACTAATCGATAAAGCCTGTTTACATATATATGTAGTATCTCTCTTGTATTTTGTCGATACAAGACTTCTCATCTTAA
>DF357311.1:23610-37469 GCA_000787875.1 Solanum virginianum | reverse complement strand
TTAAGATGGGTCGTTAGATACACTCTCTTTATGGTCTCAACGAGGATATCCTTGCTGAAGTTTTCCCCACCCTATGTGATTCGTCTAGGATCAACACTAAGGTTTGTCCCGCCTTACCGGGATTCGTCTAAACTCAGTTGAACTCTGGCCCACATCGACAAGGCTGACATAGGATCGCACGGAATGGCTCTTATACTATCTGTAACAACCCAGCCCCTTAGTAATATTCTCTGGTTTGGGCCTAGGCCGCATGACTTTAAAATACATCACGTAAGGCCTATTTACTTATATATCTAGTATCTCTCCTGTATTTTGTCCATATGAATTTTCTCATCTTAAGATGGATTGTTACATACAATTAATGAATTTGAAAGCATACGTACCATGTGAACTTCTACTAGGCCTTATGAAACTCTTCACAGTTTGATCTATCCCATTCTACGTAAGACGATTCACTTAAATATATAACATATGCATCCCTCATTCAAAAGTCTATCAGCCTAGAGAATTCTCCACCCTTTCTTTATGACATGTCCTCGTCAGTCTGCCCTCTGTCATAAACGTCATAATAAAATTATAAACATGTAATAGGAATTACAAAATTTATTTTCAATTTATAATGTCATGGATGATGTCAAGTGGGATGACATACTTATAATTTCAAAAATAATACAGAATTGATTCATTTCATATAATCTAATTATATCATCTTGATATGGTAGTAAGCTAGTCAATTCAACCGTAGGTAATTACGTAAAAAAAAAAAAACGACATAGGCTGCTTTGACAATTGACAAAGTATTGATTTTGACTATAAACTATTGAACTATTTACATAAGTCGTATGTATTTAGTAGGAAAAAAAACCTCCACAATTGATTGAGATTTATTTATTTATGTTGTTATCAAAGATTTAAATATTTACTACATAATTTCATAAATCCATGCACTATACCAAACTATATTGTTACATGAGAACTGCTCCAGTAAAATAATACACATGGAAAAAAATAATTTACTATTCATGGGATATTATGTAACCCATTATTTTTAGTTATGATACCTAATAACATGTAAATATCAATGTTGGAAGCACACGTGTCACCTTTTTTAATAAATATAGAATCAACACAAACATATAATAATAATAATTACAAAAAATAAAGTATTACAGCAATTAAGGGTGTGTAGCTAAATGTGAATTAAATTGTAACGAAGACATATATAATAAATTATTATTATTATTATTATGGTCTAGCATTCACTCTGTATCAAATATTAAAGATATATATAAATATGTAGGTAGACATTTTAATTTGATTTCAATAATTAAATATTCAATTTTGAGAATGGATATTTAAATATTTTAATTTATTTTTATAGTTTTTCACATATAGTATAAGTTAGTCCGAGCACTATGATTATAAAAAAAAATTTGCTTATTTCTTTGTTATGCATTAAATGATTTATCTACTTACCTCTAAGTAAGCAATGAGGTTGCTTCTACCCCTCTCTAATTCTTAAAATATTCAACTGATATAGCAAAAACAAGTATTGTTTTTTTTCTTTTCTCTCTTGAATAATAATGAGAATATTTTGTATTTATTCAGTGTATAAGTATTGATCACTTACTTTCTTCTTTATTAATTTAATTATCTATGTCATATGTAAGAAAATGTCAAAAATCTATTGTATCATTTTGATTATTGATGATACTCTGGGATGAGTTGAAAAGGTGATAACAGACAAATCTAAGAGTAAAAAGAAAAACCAAACAAGTTGAGGTTTTATTAATAGTTCCATATAGAATTTGAAATAGTTATTGTGATGATTAAATAAATAATTTTTCAAATGGGATTTCTCATGTTTGAAATTTTTTACGTACTTTTTTAATCAAACTCGTTTATGTGATTTGCAAATTATGTGTACTAAAAGATAGCAGATGCGAGTTTATTTTGACTATTTGGTGGATTTTGTCCAATAATAAAGTTGGAATGAGAACAAATTAGCAAAATAATAATGTTTTAGAAAAATAAAGATGAACTAATTATTGTATGATCAGAATATATATAACTTTCCATTCAGTAATTTATTCTGATTTATACATTAGAACAAAAGAGTTTCTTTTTACAATAAAAAGTAGAAACAAATATTTGATATGGGACTTTTTGCCATATACTTTTCTTTTTTATTTTTTTATTTAACTGCATGTAACTACTAAAACTATTATCAACAAAAAGTGACACGTCCTGACCAATCAAAAAAAGAAATCCAATTAAACTTCGCATCTCGAATAAACTTATGTATATCATAAGAGTTGCTCAAACTTCCAAGATTCATCAAATGTGACATTATCCATCATGTCACTATGATCATCCTCAAGCAAGAAATCCAATGTGCTAGTGAAATCATTGTCAATTTCCCATCCACATACCATATTGTTATTACTATTATTTTCCATCAATGGCCATTCATCAAAGCTTGGCAAGAACTTCAAATCTTCAAGAATGTTGGATGATGATGATGATGAAAATGAAGATGATGATGTTGATGGAGTTGGTTCTTGGACTAAAATCTCATGGGGTTCAATCAATGGAACTTCATCAATACAAAAGCCATTATTGTTGACTTCCACTATAGTTGAGTCAAAGTTATTCGCGCAACTCGACCCCATAGTGTTATTATTGTTATTGTTATTGTCATCGTTGTCTTCTGATTTGGTCTCTATAATAGTTGATTGATCGATTGGAGTACTTTCAATATCCATTTGTGGTAATAATATTTCTTGATCTTTCTCTTGTTGAATTGGTTGATTTTCTTGTTCTACTATGTTTGCTTGGTCAATAGTAATAGTGGAGAGTGGCTTGTGGGTGACTGGATCAATTCCCATTTTCTTCAACTTCTTCTTGATGTGTGTATTCCAGTGATTCTTGATTTCATTATCAGTTCTTCCAGGTAAGTGTGAGGCAATTTTTGACCACCTACAAATGATAATATCAATTTGCTCGATCAAATCACTAAAAGATATACTGTCTGATAACTCAAATTATATCGTAAGAAAGTTTACACGATCATTTGCTCGATCAGATCATTAAAAGAAATACTATTTGATAACTCAAACTATATCATAAGAAAGTTTATACTGATCGTGTAAAAAATAAATAGAGACTAAAATGACATATTTACCCTCCATGGATCATGAGAGTAAATTTTGGTTATGTTGCTAGGGGCCCCATTTTTTCACTTAGGTAAAAAGAATTTTAGACAGGTAAAGAAAATTGAAAAATTATTGATGGATAACAATGACACATTGAAAAGTACACAATGAAGAATGGGTGCCTGGAATTGAGTTAAAGTTTTTGTCTACCACTTGAAAGTCACTCTTTTATTTATTTATTTTCTTGAAGTTTTAAAGAACTTTATGATCCACACAAAGAGCTCCAAATGGACATAGCACTTATTTAATAAGTAACCACTCCATGACTTTAACTCATTTTTTTTTTTAAATATTCAAATGTCAAAAACTGAAAAGTATGAGAAATCATAATTGACATGTTTCTTTTTTAAGTAATTAATTTACCTATTGCCAAGTTGAGCATGAAGATCAATGACCATTTTTTCTTCATATTCTGATAAAAGTCCTCTCTTCAAATCTGGTCTTAAATAATTTGTCCATCTCAATCTGCAACTCTTTCCACACCTTAAAAGTCCTGCACCATAACCAACAAAATTCATCAACACACAGAAAAATAAATAAATAAATAATTCACTTGCTTTTTAGAAAATTGGACCAATTATAGGAATGAAAACAATCTCAAAGTTGTTCGAAACTCTTTAAACATGTTGCAACACCCATGTTGAATCCTTCAAAAAATACACTATTTTTGAAGGTTCTGATACTCATTCGTCGATATTTTTGAAGAATTCGAACAATATAGATTGAGACAACCCCTTACTCATTTTCTAAATTAGCACAATTAACACCATTGTCCTCTTTTCCTACTCTCAATGACAAATTTGAAATAAGGATGTGTTCGATAGAAAGAAATAAAAAATATTGCTCTTTATACCAAACACGTTCTAAGAGTCGAGAAAAAGAGAAATATTGTATTTCAATAGAAGTAGAAGCGATGTGAATTAATATGTGTCTATTTTCTCTTATCATTTGAGCTAGATGCAACAGACAATAGGCTCTGTTGCGTCTAGTCTGAATTTGTCAGATTGTCTGACGAATTAAAGATGAAGAATGAGATAGACCTGCAAGTTTAGGGACAGCTCTCCAACAACATTGGCCATTATTAAGAATGAAGTTAATGAGTTTCTTGTCTTCCTCAGCTGTCCATGGACCTTTCTTCAATCCAACTTTGTCACAACAAGGTTGTCTACCCATAATTTTCAAGAAAACAAATAACTAAGTTCAAGAAAATTTGAACTTTGTTTGATGAAACAATAAGAAAGAAACTTTAGGATTATGATTTTATTTTTTTGAGAGAGAAATGAAGTGTGGCCTAAACTCTTATTGACAACTAATAAGACCAGCAACAAAGGCCACCTACTTATATATAAAATCACACCAAACACCCCACCCCCACCCCAATACCCACCCCCACTACCCTAGTGGGGTACCACACATTAACACCTATTGAGGAAAACACGGCTTATCAATATATATATATATATATATCTCTTTAATGGATTTAAGAATATTAACGAGTTGAATTGTTCAGATGCTGAACATTTTTTTCTATAATTTTAAGATCGTGAGATTGAATAAAGTATAATAATAATATATTCAGTAAAATTTCATGGGATTTGAGGAGGAAAATATGCACAGACCTTACCATTACTTCATAGAGAAAGAGAAAAAATTGAATAGAGTCATATTTAAAATGTAAAAAAGTGCACTTACATCCAAACTAGCCAAAAGAAATTTACATCTATAATATATACATAAAAATATTTTAATTATAATAATATAATTTTTTATCGAAGAATTTATCCAAACTCCAAGCTGGCTCTGCCCCTAAATTCGAGTTACCAAAGGAGCCAAAATATGTATGCTCCAAAAGGGTAAAGAAAAATAAATTACAAAACAAATAAACCTATCATAAATGAATTTAAAATTTAAATATAATAAATTTTTCCAATTCCCAAAATTTTCCACTCTTAGTTATTCCTAAATATCAAAAATAATTTTGATTTGTATTCATATATAATTTTTAGTTTTCAAATATTAGTTTCAACTCGAAAACTACTTCCACCATTTTTTCAAATTTAACAAAATTTATGTTCACACACCCACTTAGACACTCTTTATTTTTTTCCTAAATTTATTTTCTAAAGTTGATGTAATGTTATTGACACGTGTAATTCAATCATGCAGCGCGTGCAAGCGCGTATTATTTGTCACCTTCAGAAAGCTCCACCTCAACACACCACTCTTTTTCTCTTTGCTTGAGTTTAAAGCATAAAATAAAATAAAACAAAACAATTATGAAGAAAAATACTTTAGTCTTCTCACACCTCAGCAAGAATAGAAAATAAATTGGGAAATTGAGTAAAATAATATTTGTAATCAGCCATTTAGGATAGAGTGGCTAATTCAATAACCTATACATATAATATGCGGTCGCGCCGGAGCTATCTGAGAGGTGCATGCGAACCCCTTTCAGCAAAAAAAATTATACTATTTATATATGGTTAAAATAATCTTTATATATATATATATATATATATATATATATAGTAGATATTAAACCTTTTTTGATTAGTTTATGTGTCTACTTATTCAGATTTTGAACTTCCTTAGCTAATGAAAATTCTACCGCTGCATTAGTTGTTCGCTATTGATAGTTTGATAAAAAAAAATAAAATAAAAATTGATAATTTGATCTTGTGTTATTGTTTTTTTAGTGTAATTAATGTTTTGTTTTGCTGTCTGATGCATATAGCAGATCGATATACCTACTTAAATAACCTGAGAGTATATCTTGTAATAGCTGAGCTGCACGCTGAGCTGCTTGGGGTGCCTGCTTGAGCATTCATATGGTTAGATTATTTTATGTACACTTGTTGAATGTTGACCTTTTTAAATTTACTTATCAATGTATATTTATAGATAACTTTGACTTGTATTGGGCTATTTAGCCAGGTACGGCCAATTAATTGTACAAAATATGTATAAAGATAATTAAAATATAATATTTAATTTTCAAATCACACTTGTAAATTAATAATAATATAAAAATCAATATTGTATTGGTGCTAGATTAAATATTGTAAAACTCGATTGATATACATGTTATATCAGTTTCAAAGAGAAATACAAAATTTAATATTTATGAATTTTTATAGCAATTTAAAATTAATAATAAAATAAATAATTGAATACTTAATCAAATAGTATTATAAATATATTCATTTTATAATAATAGAAAGGACGGTCTGATGCATTGAAATTACCTTCAAAAATGATAAGAGAACTAAATTTTCACGTTTGGCTTGTGCATGAGATTGATAGAAATTGTTTTCTTAAAGTTAAATTCAAAAATAACAACATAGATCTTTCCTTAGAAATAAATTCAAGAGATGTTTAAGGAAGTAATTAAAGTAAGATTAATTCAATTATTATTTGACACACAACAAAAGTCTACGTTTTTAGTACTCCAAAATGGACCCACAATCGTATATACTAAGCAAAAAAATAATTAAAAAAAAATCTTATCCTTAGATTAAAACCAAAGAAATTTCATCTGCCAGCTAGTAGTCAAGATTAATATAATATACAAAATAATTTTACAAAATATACTGAAGTCTACTAGAAGACTCAATTTGAGTTAATAATAATAATATTGTACGTGCAAATTTACCCAACTTTATTGGTCGTAGAATACTTTGAATTTGATTAATTTCAAAATTTATATTCACACTTAAGGAAAATGTTATGTAAATTGTCTACTAGAAGACTCAATTTGAATTAAAAAAAATAATAATAATATAGTATATGTAAATTTACCCAATTTATTGGTCGTAGAATACTTCTTTTTTGATTAAAATCAAAATTCGTATTCACACTTGGAGAAATTTTATATTTGATTAATTACTAATACTTGTAATAGAAAACTAAGATCAGAACCAAAACTATCATATTAATTTTATTAATTCTAAATTTTAGACTTTAGAGTATTGATGATATTGTTAATTGGTTAAAATTAATTTATATATATATATATATATATATATATATATATATATATATGTAAATTTCATAACACAACTATAGAGTCTGTACTAAAATTATTATGCTTATTCAAATCTTTCGCGTTGTGTGTCCACATATATAATTATATGAGTATATAAGTGCAAAATTACCTAATTTGATGGTGAAATTCTTGAATATGTATGAAGAAAAGTTTGAAATTTGAATTGTGCATGGTAGAAATTTTATATCTTGATTTAAATATTTTTTGTTTTCCATATCACAATTCCAATGTTAATTCTTTCTTTCTTTTTGTTTTTTATTTTTGGGATAATATTTTCTTCTTTTGTACAAAAATTCTTTAAGATTAAAAAAATGAAAAAAGAAGAACTAAGCTTAATATTTTTTTGTCTATTCAACTGCTTAACTAAAAATACTAACGAATCAATACAAAATATATGTATAATTTTTGTATATCATAAGAAAAAAAAAACAACAATAACGATGAGTTTATCCATCGATTCTGATACTCCAAATATATATGCGCATTGAATATCTCTGCTCTTAATTAATAGAAGTACTTTTAAATTCAAATCCTTGAATATGTTAATTAAAATTATGATAAAAAGTAATTCTTAATGCGATGAATCTTATACAACATGAATTGAATTTATAGAGAGCAGTTCAAATCTTATTCAACTTGAGTTTATTCATCGATTTGTTATAGACTCCAAATATATACATGCACTGAATCTACCTCCGCTCTTAATTAGAATTACTTTCAAATTTAAATTTTTGAATATGTTAATTAAAGTTATGATAGGGAGCAGTTTTTGAAGCGATGAATCTTATGCAACATGAATTGAAAGTGACACCATAAAAATAAAGTTTTATATTTCCCTAGTATATTATTGTTCTTTTTTAAATAAAATGCATGTATTAAAAGATTTGCTTCCTTAATATGGGGATTAAAATAACCAATTATATGGTGCAATATGTACCTGCCAAGTAGATTTAAAGATCATTCCAAACAAAAAATAATTATTTTTGCGGCATTTATTTTTATTTATTATTAGAAATAAGAAGAAAATAAAGTGGTTGAGCATCTAATTGGCATATCAACTACCATAGAAATTATTATCTAGACATGCAAAAATATCATGGTATGTACTAATATTATTTTTTTCAATAATATAAATTAATTAGGATCTAAAATTGTACTTTATATTTCACGAGTCATTTTCATGTGGAGAAATGAAATATATTTTCCATCATGACAAATAATTCAAACTAACCTATTATCTTATTCGTACACACGAAGTTCCAATAAACTAATTCATTATCCAACGTACTTCCTTCGTTCACTTTTAGTTGTTAAAATTTTTTTAATTTAATTTTTATTTTTACTTGTTATTTTTGAAAAATCAAGGTAGGTTACATTTTTCCCCTTGTTATCCTCTAAGGGTCTTTCAGAAACAACCTCTCTATCTTTATGAGATAATAATAAGATCTGCGTACATTTTACCTTCCCCAGACGGCCAGACCCCATTTGTGCGTGGGATTTCAGTGGGTACATCGTTGTTGTTACACCCTCAATTTATTATTATTGAATTAAAGTGTAAATATGTATGCGAACCTATTAATTGATAGGGATAAAATGGTAAACATAATATATCAATAATTGTTTTCTTAATAAGTGTATCAAGTCAAAATTTGACAACTAAAATAAAGTGAGGGAGTATTTGAACTAGGGGTTGATCTAGGTAACTGGGGGTAGATTTCGAGAAACTCAATAAGTTTTACGTCGACTCTATATTTATAAAATATATCAGAAAAGATTACTGTATTAGAAATCCAATAACAAAATAGATTCTTGATCCCACAATAGAAATGAAATCTATTTAAGCTAATTTGTTGATCTCTTAATTGTTAATTAATCAACGACAACGAAAATTTGATTATTAATGACCTCTAATTAATCAATTATGCAAGTCCTAATTAATACTACTTGCCATATAACAACTAGTTTATGTGCATGGACCATATGGCTGCTAAAAATACCCGGACATTTTATAATACAAAGACTTTAACCAACTTCATGCAATATAATAAAATCTCCCATTTTTTGTATATGTCACGATCCAAATCTATGATATGTAGTATTTGTTAGGATCCAACAAACCTCACAGGTTTATTCTTGGGGTGACATCATTATCGAGTCCACAAATTTTGCATCGATCATATGATAAATACTTGTATTATGACTTCTAAAAATCTTCATTTCCCTCTTATTTTGATGCATTGGGATATTCACCTCATCAAGTATTACATGCATGCACTCCTTCTTTGAAAACTTGTCAATTAGAAATTAAAGCAAGCCAGTCTTTATAATTGTATGTGCAAAACGTGCTCTCTCTCTCTGTCATAAACGTCATAAATATTTTTACACTCTTTTAATACTTTTATTGAATTTACATATTTCAAAGGTCAATATATAATATAGACAAAAATGGGAAGTTACGTTTGTTCCCTTATACATCAGCAAATATATGACTTAGCTGACTTGAATAGAAAAAAAAAATTGAGTAAACGTTATACGTTTACTTATTAGATTTCACATATTTTTTCTTGACTACTTGTCGTATTATAAGAAAAAATTTCTTTGACCAGAAAACAAAATATTTAATTTTAAATTTTGTTATCAAAACATTACTGCTGATAAATAGCACTTGAACCTTAAAAAAGGAAAAATTTATGCGGAGAAGCAAATATATACTAGTTAATTAGCTAACATATTTATAGTTTGAGATAATTACAGCTCACGACTAATATTTTTAAATAATTATAATTTGAGTTTGTACAACAAATTTTTTCAATATATAAACACTGTAAGTTGTATATATAGCGAATTGTACAGATGCTACGCGAATTATATAGCGAAATATACAAACACTGCGAATGGTATAGCGAATGCACAATTTGTATTGCGATATATACAAACGTTATACAAAAATTGTAAATTATATAGTGAATGGTACAAGTGTTGCGCGAATCATATAGCGAAATATACGAACACTACGAATTGTATATCGAATTATACAAATATTGTGCGTGAATTATATAACGAAATATACAAATATTATACCAAAACTGTAAATTGTATAGCGTGTTATATGAATACTATACAAAAACTACAAATTATATAGCGAATTATACAAATGATGCAAAAATTATATAGCGAAACATACAAATACTGTTATAGCTATTGATAAAAAATATAATTACTCAAATTATAGCTAGTGAACATAAATTTTTTTTGAATGGTTAAAAAAGGCTTATCAAAAGATTTGTTGTATATATCAAATAGAAAACGTGTAGAAATTCTTTTTTATATATAATAATGGATAATCATGAGATTTAAGTTCGAGATCTTTGCCAACTCTTATACTATGCTACATTATGGCCAACTCATTTTTATAAAAAGAATATATTTTTATTTACCTAATTATTTTCAAAGTAAAAAATGACAAAAGATGGTAGAACAACTTTGAAGATTGTTGTTGGATACAGCAAAACATTATAACATTATTTGCCTAATTGCCTCCTAAATTAATAACATAGGTTATAATATTTTAATTTACGTACCATTTTGGTATCTAAGGAAATCCTAATGACTACCTATTGGACAAAATTAATGGAATATGTTTAAGATGATTTTAATATAGTAATATTAGATATTAGTACTTAATTAGGTATGTAGCAGGTCTTGCTAACTCTTTTGTTACCAACAAGTTGGTTGAAACAAAGACTTGACTATTTTGGTTTTTCCATAAGGTCCGCGTATATTCTACCCTCTCCAGACCTCACTTGTGGAATTTCACTCGGTATGTTATTGTTATTGTTGTTCAGTATACTCGTATTATTTAGAATCGATTTGATTAAATTTAAATTTGAGTATTGATTTATTTATTACGATATCAACCGCAATATGATTTTTGCATTGCTAAAAATTTAAATTTTAGATCTTTTATTAAGGATCAATATTTAAATGATCATGAATCATTAATTCTATGTGCCATAAAAACCATCATTTTTATTTAATTTTCATTACGCAAACAGGGAAAATCAAATAAATAGTAAAATTAATTAACAGCTATAGGTGGAACTAGTGACTAGATTTTCTGAGGAAAAAAAAGTGAGATTAGTCCAAACTGATGATATCAAAATTTCTGATAAAAAAAAGAGATGATATCAAAATTAAATTAAATACTTTGAACGCCAAATCATAATTATACTAGTGTCAATTAATGCTATAAAAAAATAGGTGCATTTTTTTTGTTAAAAAAAACAACTCGAGCAGTTTTTATTTTTTTTTAAATCAATTATTTTAGTATACATTTGAACAATACTATTCTAACTAATTTGAATTTGTATCGTAAAACATAAAAATTTCAATTTTAGTGACTCACATTCGAAATTGAGAGTCATCAGAATAATAAGTAGATGCGCACTAGTGTACTATATAAACCTTGTTTGCTTCGAAAAAAGCCTCAAAAACAATAAAATCCACATCGTTAATTTGCGATTGAATTAACTAAGTTCTTTTAATTTTCAGAATTAATTTTTTTTCAACAATTTTTAGCATGTTAAGAAGAAATATTATTAAATCTAGTGGAAATTAAAAAATAAATCATATCACACGCTTTTATAATTAAATGGTCAAAATATATTTTTGGGTCAACCTTATCTTATCATGCAAGAAGACTCTCACTAAGTCACTTCACTATCAATATTAAATAGGACATATTTGTAGGTTTGTTCAAAGACTTGAGAATATATATCAATTATTATTTGTCTTATTATTCTTTTTCTTTCATTTAATTTTTTTTCCTTTATAAAATAGTGAAAAGCTAATGTGTAAATATTTGATTCCTTTTATTGATTATTGTATTACAGCTAAGATTTAACAAAAGTTTTCAAAGTCATTGAATAAAACATATATACAATGTATTGGTTTTTATTCGTGTGGGGGCTAATATGTTCTCTTATTTGATCAACATTCTTTATAACATCAGTCGTCTTTGTTAAGTAACGTTTTATTTTTTATTATGAAATTCTTGCATAAATTTTAATTTATTTAATTTGATCTAATATGAATATCAAATATTGAATGAGAAAAAAAAATATTTTATCATCGATCTTTATATATCAATAAAATGTATGTTTATATTTATATTGATATATTTTTTGTGGACATTATGATGAATTCGTGATATTTCACTATTTTCTCAATGATGCGAGGCCAAAAATATATTTGTATATGTACAAGTTTTATATATCAAAATAGTGAATGCATCATATACATATTCCTTAATATAAGATTGTTGATTAATCATAGTCAAGTAATATGTATGCTTTTTACTCAATTTATTATTCATTGTGATAAATTAGCATGATTTGGTGAAAAATGGAGTTAAGATAAGGCTTTTTTTTTTTGTTGAGTGAAAGGCATCATGCCATAATTATTTAAGTAGATTATTGAGTAATTAGTATCTACCTAATATAATTAGTCAATTGGATGAAAGTCAATGACTCGTAAATATTTAACAAGGTGTCATCATCTATACGTATTCACAATATATTAGCTAGACTGACTAATTCAGATAATCGCGTCTTGTTTTAGATTTAGCGAAAAAATTGAGATGGATCTACTATGTTGATTATGAATTAATACATTCGAATATGTAATAATTTATGACTAGATCATGCGTGTGTATTTATAGAGAGAGAAATCATTAATAAATATATAAGAAATTGTTGAAATAACAACATCTTTCTTTTGTCCTTTCCAGGCGATCAAAAAATTAAAAAATAATTAATATATTTAAGATAATTACACATTTACAAAATATCATCTCAATTCATCCAATTTCATCAGATTCGGGATATGATACGATTCCAAAGGATGAATCAGATATGGACAATTTCAATAAAATTTCATTTTTGAACAAAAATCCATTTTTTTTTTATTTATTTCATCTATTCCATAATCAGAATAGGGGAAAATACACGTTATAGTATGATGTTGTATCAGAAGAGGGATTATATATATGCATTTGTGGGAACAAACCCATGCATGCATGCACTAATTAAATCAAAATAAATGCATAAAATTAATAACCCAATCACTATCTCTATTCATTATATTAATAGAGATTTGACCTCAATTGCAGCCGGTCAATTTGGAGGTTTGGTTAAGTTTATTACTTAATGATTTTGAATAAGTCATGATTTATCAAAAATTAGTTTATCTATATCTCTATGAATTTGAATAAAGTGTTGACTTTTACCCTAATAAACTTATTTCATATTTTTTTAATCAATTAAGTATATTTAATTTGATTAAAAGTTGAAACTTCACCATGCAAGAGGTACTTTTATTATACATTATACGTGCATGGATTTTTCTCTCCCATGCATGTAATATTTAAAAGATTAAGATTTAATGATCGTTGAAAATTATCATCACTATGTTTTTTCTTTTAATACTTATGAGAGTTTAAAATGAATTTTTTTTGATAGAAATCGATTAAAACGAATACATACCCTCAATGCATGATCACTCGTTTGAAAGAAAAAAAAAGACTAATTTTTATTGGTATC
>DF357312.1:185765-200081 GCA_000787875.1 Solanum virginianum | reverse complement strand
TCGGCAGCACATGCACAACGATATGCTTGTCCTCCTGTCCAAGAGAAAACAAGTCAGATTGAGTTGATGATACAACTAGACAAAGTGCTCAACTTCTTACCTTTTCCAAAGTCTAGGCTTTGACCACCAAATGCACGTTGATATATTTTACCATCTTCTGTTCTAGAAAAAGGCAAACCATAATTCTCAAGCTCTATAACTGCTTTTGGTGCTTCTCTACACATGTATTGGATAGCATCCTGATCACCTGGAAAATCATCAACACACTTGTATTGAAGGTCCATAAATTGGAACCCACTACCCTTTCACCACTTCATACCTTTCTCCAAAAAAAATTTATTGGTTTTGAAAAAAATGAACAGCAATCCTTTTAGTCATAGTCTCTGTATTTCAACGTGGTAAAAATCGTGTAACTTGGCCCATTGAAAGCAATTGATTCTGTTCTGAAGAAGCACATGTCTAAGTAAGAGGTACTAAGTGTAACTGTCAAGCTGCAAATTTCTAATCGGTACTTTTGGCTTTACATGGTTCATTCATACAAAAGAAGCATTGGTTAATGCCAACAGACACAGAGAAAATCCAACTTCAAGACAAAACTTACCTAACCAATCACTTCCTTTGACTGTATCATACATGTGCCACCTCCAATCGTCTTTTGACATATTGCCTAATGCAGCATTTATACCGCCCTACAAAGGAAACTCACAAACAAAAACTTGAGCAATCACATGTATAATCCTATTATATCTGATAAGAGTAGTTATTTTTAAGGTCAACCAAGCTTCAAATTAGAACCATCAAGCTGCATAGCAAACCAGCTTTCTCCCCAATCTCTCTAAGTTAGCAAGATCAACACATGCAAGAATAATAAGAATTTAAGTAGTCTCTCAGTTACTTTCAGATAGAAAACATGAACAAAAGGATTTAAGAATGGCAAGAATAATATCTTTAACTAACGAAAAAAATGGAAAAACAAAAGAGAAGAGCCAAGTATAATAACACATGCATAAGAAGGCTGGCAATGTGAATTTTAAGCAAGTTCCACACAATAATTGTGAAGGGAATACAACAACTAAAAATTTCAAGCCAGGACAACACATAAATGAGCTGATAAATGAAATCCACAGTTCTAATAGACTCTAGATACAAATCTACCTCAACTGGTATAGTCAAGATTGTGTCATTATGATGTTCCCAACAGATAACAAGACAAAAAGAAAATTTTAAGTGGAGGAGACCCATGAGATACTACTAATAAGGAAATAATCAAAACAATGTTCACGGGAACAATCAAAACTAAGTTTCCCCGTTTGATTAAACTATACTCCACGCATACAGTTGTTAACAGTTCTGTACGAACTATAACACAAATCAACTTCAACTGGCACTGTCATGTGTTCAAATTTTTAAGAAAATCCAGTGAACCTTTTTCAGGTTTCTAATCATCTCCAAGAAAATTCATTATCAAAAACAACTATTGTCTAGTTGGCCCAGCCCACTAATAAACATGCATACCGACGATAACGAGCAAAGAGTTCTTTGTACAACATATTTTCTTCTTAAATTCAGCCTTCTCCTTCCTACTATACAAAAATAAAATCTCTACCTGGTCCAAGAAAATTTTTTAAAAATGGCAAAGAGTTAGAATCAAGGTACCTGAGCTGCAACAGTGTGAGATCGAGTAGGAAATAGCTTGGTTATGCAAGCAGTATTGAACCCATGCTCAGACAACCCTATTGCTGCTCGAAGCCCAGCACCACCTGCACCAACCACCACCGCATCGTATGTGTGATCCACTACAGTGTAGGACGAGCCTCCCACGTTCTGCTAGGCCGTTCACAATATTCAACCATCAAAAAATTATCATCAGAATCTTATAATATAATTATTTTTAAAAAAAAGCGCACAAGCGAAATCGCAGCTTATAGAGGTTAAAAAAAATTAAAAATGATTTACAAAAAAAGCTTTAATGCAAAACTGAGAAATCATAAGCTCCGCAATAGAACACAAAGTCCTTCAAAGAAGAAGATCAAATGCAATAACAGCTAGGTCACCAACCTAATGAGACGTCAAAACTAAAACTCCATCAATCAAAATTCCTAAGATTCGCTAACAGCTAGGTCACTGACAATGATAAATATAAGCTTCAATAATAAATGTATCAATTGAAAATCATTAAGATTCAATAAATCGAGAGAATCAGGTTCTTATTATTATCTGATCGAATCAATGGACTGAGAAGAGGAGAGAGGAACCATACAGTCTGTGAGGAAAAGAGTCGGCGATAATGGCAGCCGCCGGAGATAGATCTATTGGAGGTAGCGCGAAGACCACGTGACACACAGCGCCACATTCTCAAAGGTACCAGTCACCAATATGCCGCTGCTGGTAGTGTTCGGAGATTGAATGGAGTAATAGCAATGAAATGGATGTGAAAATGGGATGCTCTTTTTTGGGGATACCGGGATGCGGAATGGAGTTTGGGGCTACTCACAATTATATTTCCACTAGGCTGGAACTACCCCTAATGTTAACCAATATTACCAAACAGCCACCATCACGTTCCCTTAGGATGCACCAGTAATTTCTCTTCTTTTTTTTTCTTTTCTTGGAAGAACTTTTGCTATCGTTGAAATTCTGGTGATGATCTCAAAATTAATTTATTTTTATCACACGGAGTATCAAATTTAAGGTATAAATTTATTTTATAATTATTGATATTTTTAATTTAATTTTAAAATATAATTATAAAATATTTTAATTTATTTGTGAATCAAAGGATATATATATTTCTAAAAGAAAAGTTTATCACATAAATATGAATCCTTTTAAATATGAAAATATCATTTCTTTAAAATTCTAAATAAAAAATAAATAATAAAGTCATTTGGTGGCTTGAGGATCAATGTTAACATTGTTACTCTCATAAAATTATCACCACGTGTTGAATTATCGATTTCAATCACAAAACTAAGTGAAAATATTTCTTGTAATAGTTTTATAGTACTAGAAATAATTATTCATCATATTGTATTATTTCTAATAAATAGAATAAGTTATATAGACACTATAATGCAAATTTCACACAATATTTGAATTGTAGTTGAGTGTTCAATTTCCATACGTTTAAGTGTGGAATATAAAGAACTTTTATAATGTTATATTTTGTTTGTAAAAATCAAAATAGATACATTAAAGTTAATTAGACGGACTATATAATATATCTATTACTAAACTCCAATACAAAATGTGAAGTACCAACATTGATTAGTGAATATACGTTTGGTCTATAATAGATTATAGAAATTCAGTGAGAGAATAACTTTTTAAATCTCAATTCAATTCGATGATTTATTCAGATATCTATTTATATAATTCGTAATTATCTTGATTTTTAAAAAATAATGATTATAATTAGAATTATTCTATTGATGTAAACTAATCACCTTTTTTGCTAGTAAATCTTCTCTTTCTGCTTGCCGAATAATCCTCAAATTAATATTTGAAAGAAAGGTATCCATAATAAATGGTGGGAGAATGGACGCGCATATGATTTGGAAGCCATAAGGAAATTAATGAGAAAAGCTAGCAGCGTGGCCCATGTCCCCGCCGCTTAACTCCTTACTTAACAAAGTCTTCTTAGACTAGCCATCTTAATTCTTGACTTATGCTTGTGGATAAAAGTAGTGCATAATATTCCAACAAACTTTGCTGGACGATCAAAAGGCAAATTAGAATTTAAATTTGTTGATTTTCAATAAAATAAAATTAATATTTAATAATAATCAAATAAAAAATAAATACTGAAGTTTTGTGTATTTAAAAAAGTACCTAACCACTTTACGCAAAGTATAAAGATGGACATTAACATTATAATTATACTCAACAACTTGTCATGTATCAAAAACAATCAACGACATCATTAGGTGTATTTTCAAATATCTCATCCTCTATGTAACAAGAGAATTTTCATAAATAGCATAGACTTGAAATTTGATATAGTCAAATAGTTAATATTTTACATATTACACGGTATAATCTCAGCCATGTGACCTGGAGGGGAGGAGAGAGGCGAATTATATATGTATATCTGCCGAATTGACTATACATATCTGTTAAAATAATTATATATATACAACTAGTATACATATATGATTGTATATCAGGCAAGAAATTGCAAAAAGAGAGAGGAAGAGAGGAGAGAGAAAATAGAAACAAAAACCTAAATATAGTAGCAAAATCCTGATTATAGCTATAAATTATATTTTTTCAAGCTATAATTGTATAATGTAAATACGTATAATATGTATCATAAGTTTGATGGAGTTGGGCATGCAAAAAGGCCTAAGATACTATACTGGGATGTACTCATCAAGGTCTTCCAGTGTTAATCCCTACCCATTTTAATTTGGATGGTGGCCTTATGGGCTATCTAAGTTTCTTTAGCCCAAAAAAACCATCACCTGGTCCATTCTTAACCTTTGCAAAGACAATGCAATTTTAAGTCCAATTATGACAAGCTGTCATGCAGAAACCAAACCAATCACGTATCTAGCCAATGACCAAGGCCCAGAAAAGAAAAACTTATGTATAACACATGACACCTAAATTACATTATTTCACCATAATTAAATTAAAAAATAAGGTGAAAAAAATTCTAATTAATCATGATTAAGTGAAAATAGTATAAGAAGAAAATGCATCTCATCATGTTACTATATTGGGAATTAGTTAGTTAGTAAAATTAGTTAGAGTGTCATGATTGATTAAGTGGACGATCAAAATAGTTAAGTCAATAACCGACTAATAAATGAGCTTGGATACAACCGTAGGATTTAGCAATTGGTCTATAAATACCAATATTGTATCATCCTCTGTACAGTGAATAAAAGAAAAGGTCATCTGATTTCTCCCTTATCTCTAAATTCCTCTATTTAGATGTCCACCATTGATGCAACTTACATAGCTAAAGTTTATATACTACCGGTTCGGTATAAATACTAAACTTGTCAAGAAGTTTTTAAAGAATTAATAGCATCGAGCAAGTCCCTATGTGTGTGCGTGATTTTATTAGGACAACTTCTTCTTTCTTTTTAAGTGTGTGGCTTTTTCTAAAGAAAACCTTCAAACAACTTTCTGTAAGAAAATTTATGGACAGGATTGCACTTGTAAAAACAGTACTATCTCTGTCTCATATTATAATAGCACTTTTCATTTTACACAGTTATTAAGAAATCATTAACACATTAGTGAATTTTATCATTTTACCCTTCATTTATATCAATGTATATTAAATTAAGTTAGAAAAAAATCATTAATACACTAACTAATGGTGGCGTAAAATGGAAAAACATAATAAATTCTATCCTAATTTAGTAAATGCCCTTATAATATGAGATAAATATTTATAAAAAGATGTCATTATAATATGAGACGGAGTTAGTAACCATTCAAATATATTTGTACTATTTCTCTATCATAATGTTTTATTATATGACACATTTTCAGACAGCATAACCCATGGAAATAAAGAACTACTCAAAATGGAACGTGCTGCATCTCAGACCAAAGAATATTAGTGGAGTTAATTTTCGAATATAGTACACAAAGAGAGAAGGGAATAATAAAACGATTTTCCCATACGTCAGAAAATGAAAGGAGACCTAACATGTATGGCAATTCACATAAGTTATTAATTCTTTGTTTCCTCTCCTTTTATTAAAATTTTAAAATACATATCCATAAACATTTAAAAGTTTCCAAATTGCAACATAATTGCATGTCATTTACACTTCCTAAATCATAGGAGTGAATAAAAGCGAACTGAAAATTAAATCAAATTGCCAGTGATTTGGTTTAGTGTTAGAAAAAAAATTTGATTACTCATTTAGTTTGACTTGATTTGATATTAAAAAAAGTCTGATGAATATACTTGAGTTAATTTGATTTTAACTAAAAAAAAGTCGATCTAAAACTAATTAATTGGACAGTCCCTGTTAATTTGTACTAGTATATTGCAAAGTTGAGATATGATATTCTGGTGAAATTAAGAGTTAAAGATCAAATTATTTAAGACGCATCCATGACTATTATTTTCTTTTTATCGAGATTATATTATGTTCACAATTATATTATTATATATTATTATTTTTCTTTTAAAAAATAATATTAAAAATACTTTAATAGCTTAATTAATTAGTGATCTAAACTTTCATTTTATAAAAAAATTAATTCTCTATCTTACGATTCACTCCCTTAATTTCCGTTCCCCTCCTCCTAATTTAAAGAGGAAAGGGAGAAAAATACAAAAGTGTGGCAGTGCATGCCCACTAGTTTTTTGAAAGACAAAAAGAATTATTAGGGGTGGGTCCTGGAAATAAACAAAAAGATGCGGTACATTAGAAAATATGTCAGAGATTAAGGGTCCTTAGCGTATTTTAGATACTTTTAAATTAACCTAATCAGTTTTTTTTTTTTTTTTTGTATTTCTTATAAAAATAATTTCTTAAGATAATAAAGCTAAATAATATTCCTAACTTTTATTTATATGATAGAAGTTATAAGTCCATCCAAATGGAGTGGTCTAAATTTAAAAAGGACAAGGTTATATAATAGAGTCCGTATAATTTTTTCCTATCTACCGTTAGGTTGTTATCTGATTGGACTTCACATGCAATATACAGTACCTAACAAGATCTTCCAAAAGTTTCATATCTATTTGACACCAATTATTCTATTAGATTATGTTCTCTGTACTGTCTTCTCCATCCTTTTTCAGAATAAGACGACTCACAGCATATATTCATCATAGATACTTCAATTTCTTTTTATTATCAGGTATGTTTATTTACAGAAATACTTGATTAACTAACAACTAAATAAATTATATATGCTTATCTATATACTTGTCATGCATTTTTTTTCATCGTCGTGACTCATGACTCACACGTATAAATTAATTGAAATTTGGCCATGCGATTAGTTGTGTCGTATATTCTAGACCTAAATCCACGTTAATTTATTAGCATAATTATTTAATGATGAATCAATGAGAAAATTATGTAACAACAAACAAATTTAGTTGAAATATGGCCATGCAACATATTCAAAGCTTACATCCACGATTTACGAGCATTATTTAATTAGTTACCAATAAGTTAAGAATTCTATAATATGTACTAATATACAAAATTAATAGAAATTAAGCACGTAATTTCTTTTCCTTGAAGAAGACCGTTGATCTAACAATTTTTTAAAGCAAAGGTTGATGATGAATTTAACTATTGGAAATTGTTGGTTATTAGAAAGTTGTATATCAAATTTAACGTCATTTAAATCAGTTGGTGAATTTCAGGCCAATGTATTACGGTGATTACTGTGACTTAGCCACAAATCCTCATGATAGATCGTCAAAACTTTAGATAAATGCTAAAAAATTATAATTCATGCGATCCATTGGAATTAGAGTGTGCTTCCAAATTTTGGTGCGAAGGTTATTTTCTCATGGATCGAAATTTAAACAGTGACATCGAAAGATCATACTTGTGCAAATTACCCGGCCCTTTTTCAAAGTTCACATCTCCACTTTACACGCCTTATTTGCTTAATTTAGTATCACTCCGTAAATTACGAACAAGGCTCCTCTCCAGTTTAAGTGTGTAATTACCTTGATTGGGGCTCCCCCATATCCCCCACTCCCTTCTGGGACTTTGGACTGGTTTTGGGTTAGAATATATATATATATATGAACGGACGTCCTATCTTGATAGTTGACACATGACATAAGTTCGATTCCAATGGCTAAGATTTAATTGACCATGGAGAGGAGTCTCCTCCAAAAATTATATACCAACCCACAAAATTAGTTGAAATTCGGCAATATAATGTAACAACAAAAAATAGAGAACAAAAAGTGTAACAGGTCTAGATAAATAGCTAGATTTACAAAACATCGCCAGTACAAGTACCATCGTAATATCACAAACCAAAGTCAATTTTCTATAAGGAAATTTTCTTCCCATTTCTTGAGCTATTTTTTATTTATACATATATAATATAATGTTAATCGATAGACATGCAGGTTTTAGGATGAATTAGGAGTATTGTGGTGGTTGAATTTACTTGAGGATAGATGTTGAATAGTGATAGGTAGTGCATTGGGAAAATCAACGTAAGGATAGGCAAAAGGTTGATCAGGTGCAGCTAGTTGCCAGTGGAAATTAAGAACAAGATAGTGAATGAAAATGGCCATCTCAAGTTTGGCCAGTTCAGATCCTGCACATAGACGTGGCCCTCCTCCAAATGGCATGAAATTATGACTACTTTTTGTTTTGCTGCTTGTGCCGGTGCTTCCTCCCTTACCTGAAGGCGACCCTTGTGCATTCTGCATCAACATACAATACTTCATCACTTCAATATTTTCACACATACATACATATAGTAAATAACCCAAAATGTTAACCAATAAGTTATAAATAATTATCTTACTCCTATATATATTTATGTTCTAAGTTCTAACTGTCGGTTATCTAGCGGATCTTAACAGAATTATATATTCATGACATTTATTTTCCCTATTATAATTCTATTTTGATTTATAAGCTTTAATTTTTACATTGGAAGAAATATTCCTCATGCTAAATGAGTACTTGAGAAAATTTGAACTCTGCGGGTCGATTGATATGATGGACAAACATATATAAATAGTCTTGAGATAAAAATTCAGTATTGTCTTATTACTTATATTTTACTAATCCTAAGTCATATCATGATTAATAATTAGTTTCGGATACACTATTCCTACCAGCGTGTGGAATTATAGTCTCGAGATTTGTTATTTCGAAAGTTTTCTCAAACCTTTTTTTAGTAAATAAGGTAGAGAATAGTTTTATAAACAAACAATTTTTTCTTAAAAATAATATAATGCAAGCTATTTTTAATACGATAAATCAAAGTCGATAAAAGAGAATAGTAAAATAACTAATCCCAATATAAGTTGTGTTCCGACCTAGGAGCCCTAAGAGAAATACTCCATCCATTCACTTTTACTTGTCACTATTTCACTTATTAAAGTCAAACTATATGAACTTAGACCAATTTTTAAGATGTATTTTTTCATCATATTAATATGAGAAAGAGTGCAACTTATAGCATTTTTTGTATAGTTTTTAAACATCTAAATTTTAGATTTTAAATATGAAATTCAGCTATTTCAATTTAGTTTTGAAGTTTAGTCAAGTTAACCTTAAAAACCGAAAAAATTAGCGAGGCAATGAGTGTCCTTTAGATTTTAAATATGAAACATCTAAATGGCACAGTACTTTCCATTAGACAAGTCAGGTTCCAGAAGAAAATTAAAGGTGAAGATGCAATTTGCATGAGTATCTGCATTGAGATCCTGAGGAACTAGTACTGGTGCTACAAGCAGTAAATGCACTTTGAATTATTTTTTCTTTTTGACGAACATCATTTAAGTTAACTTATTTTTTTTTTTGGTTTCTCACCTGGTGTAGGACCTCATTTGGGGGGAAGCACTCCCTGTAGGATCTCATTTGGGGGAAAGCACTCCCTGCCAAGAATTTTTTCATTTCCAAAGCTCGAACCCAAAACCTCTAATTAAGGAAAAAACATGTCCATTCACTGCACCACATACTTTGATGCTTTTAAATTAACTTATTGGTACGTGTAGTTGCGGCCCCAACAAAGAGGATAGAATGGGAAGTGGATGGACCAACTAGCATGGAGTAGAGTGGAGATGAAAAGCACAGGTGCACGTGCACATGAAAACCCCACCACCCACATGAGGGTCTTGCCCAAGTCTTTTAAGTGTGTAATTACCTTGATTGGGGCTCCCCCATATCCCCCACTCCCTTCTGGGACTTTGGACTGGTTTTGGGTTAGAATATATATATATATATGAACGGACGATAAATAATTCTATTTCAGTCTAATACATAAAACATATCGTATTAGTAGATCTTGGGGATAGAAAGGTTGCACTTTAAAGGATATTATGAATACTGTCTACCAAAATACAAGTATTAGTGCTGATTGGTTCAACCACTTGAACATATGACTTAGCGTCAAATTGGAGACAACTTTTTTAAAAAATAACTCGATATAGTTGATATAGTTGTTAGTCATTTTTTGATTAATCTAAGCGACTCATTTAAGAAGAAAAGCTCCCCATCGAACCCCAAAATTTTTTCCATTTCTTAGATAAGAGAATTTAAGATTGAACTTTATGGGTTCGATTTAAGGATTGACCATAATTCATTTGATTTACTGAGTTTATACTTATTTAATAAATTTTTTTAAATACATATATAATATTCAAACTAAAGTTATCATTCCTATAAACTTTACACTAAATTCACAATCAAAGAAAATTTTATTCATCTCTATCATATTTTTCGCCGGTAAGAGTCGTTGCTATTTGCACCCAATGCATATCTCTAAGCCTAAAGTGGGATTTTTCTCCATGCATAATGCAGCATGAATTGATTATGACAGTTCATTTTGGTTTGGGTCCCTTTCCTTGGATTATTATGATTACCAGGTCGGCTAAATCCCACCTTGCTTTTGATGATATTTTATATGCTCTATCATGCGACCCCAACAAACCGCCTAGATAGAATGTTCTTTTAATTCCACTCCCCAACCTCAACTCCCTCATCCATTTTATTACTTTTCTTCTTTTGGGAAAAATATGATCCCCTGTTTTTTTTTTTTCCAACGTAGCTTAAAAAGTCTATTCCAATTTCCAACCTTAAAGCACATATTTGGTTCTTAAAAATAGAGGTGTGAGTTCATTTAATTTTTCGTCACATGATCCCACGACTCTCATGTGCAATGTCAACTTAAGGCTAATGAAATAGCTGGATTCAAAAGGTAGCAAGTGGCTACTTTCTTCTTTCAAAAATATTATAACATTTAATATTTTTTTGGTCAGCTTGAAGCAATAGTAAAGTTATTTTTGTGTGAGAAAGTTTGAGCCGCAAAAACATTTATTAATATGTTCATCCAGTACATTACACCCAAAGTTGCGACCTTTTCCCTTGCCCCACAACCACACAATACTTTGTGCATCGAAATTAACTTTTTATTTTCAAAATTAAAAAGTGACTTTTCAATTTAGAAAAGAGAGGAGCATATGGAAAAAAAAAAGGCTACACTCTCTATGATCCTAGGAGCTTGTTTTGAGAGGCTTATAACTTATATGTCAATAAATTATAGGCACGTTGGAGGATTTGATTGAAAAATTGACTAACCTGCCATCTCCAGGGATCAAAGTTATGACGTCGGTCAAAAAGTGAAGAATCTAAATGCACTGCTGAAATCACCGGCAGCACTTTCCATCCACATGGAATGTCATAACCTTTTTTGTGTTTTTCAAGTTGAAAAAACAGAACCATAACAAAAAGATTGTTAAAAAGGCAAAATCAAATCACAATTTAAAAGCTGCAGGCATGCATCATCATCTAATACCTTTATATCGAACATCTTTCACAGCTTTCCTGTGCAGAAACCTCACTACATTTCCAAGCCTTAGAGTCTCATTAATAACCTACGAGTGAAAAATGTATTGAATTTTTACACAATTAATTATGTATCTAACAGTTAACAGATATGTGATTATTTTTCAGGTATTAAATGTACTTTGTGTACAGAACAGTTACATGCAATTATGTTTTAAGTGAGTAAGCTAAAAAGTATAACTTACACATTGGGTGAATTCCATTTTCTTGTAGTCATCCCAATTCAATTTTGTTTCTCCTGACTGCTTTTTAGCCCTGGAAATTTCCAAGTGCTCTTCCTGAATTTTTTACCAACAAGAAATATTAAAGAGTGACTTCTAATTCATTCACTAATAAAATAGTAATTGATTATTTGAACTTACTGTCAATTGTTGAACAGCAGCAGGACAGCTTTCCAAGAAATAAATAGACAGAGCTATAGCTACTGATGAAGTTTCATGGCCAGCAAAGAGCAAACTTAGTAGCAAATCAAGAATTTGCTCCTTTGAAAGATTTGAATTCTTCAGAACCCATCCTAGAAGGTCGTCTTTTTCGTTTCCTTTCATTTCCTTTAGCCTCTCCTCCATTTTTCTCTCAATAAATCCAAGAATTGTCGATCGAGACTGTAGGAAAGCGAAATTTAATTCAAGAGGGGTTGTTCAGATGGTAACCACGTTCTACCTCGCTTTTAATCACTTAAATGGTAAGAGATTTATAGTAGTACCTGTAAGGCTTTTCTGTAAGCTGTTCCTGGAAAATTCAATGGAGCAGAAACCACTCCTTTCATAAATGTGATGTACTCCTTTTTCAGCTTCTCTGTCTCTGGATTTCCAGGTTGTAGACTCATGATATGCTCTGCCATAAAGTTGAATGTGAGCTGTAGAAATTTCATACACCAAACAACAACAATTTCCGAAGTTAGAGCAGCAACAACACCATAATTACACAAGTGGAGTCTGAGAAAAGGGAGATGTTTACTCTCGGCTCAAGAAAATAATGGAAGTACAAAACTCATGGAAAAATGTCATACAAAGCACAATAAAACATTCCGAAGGAAAAAAAAAACTATAAGTACCACAATATAGTGCAATAATCGAAATACAAGACATACAAAAAGATAACTCCACTTATTTACCTTCTTTGCTTCATCTTGTGCAGAAACTACAGAATCCTGTTTCCAAGAGCCAAGAACAAGCAGAGTGTGCTTTTCAACTTCACTTAAAAGTTGATTCCTGAGCCTAGCATTGCTCAAGAAATTCAGAGAAATCATCCTCATATCTCTATGCATTTGTCCAACTTGAACCAACATAGACCATTTTCCAAGAATCCCACCTATGCTTCTCGGATAATTACACTCAAATAATCTCCCTTCATTCTGCAGAATGTATCTGTTGAGCCCTGCATCTGCTGAAACTATTGTTGGCTCTCCAAACAAATTTGACTTGTAAATTTTCCCATACCTGAAAAGGGTCAAAATTTCAGGACAAAAAATCGAAAAAGAAAAAAATGGGGTTTAATTAATTTACCTAGAGATATGATCTTGCATGAAATCTCCAGTAGTGGTAGCTGAATAAGGTCTCAAATAACCAATAGTTTCACCAAGAAAAGGCCAACCCATGTCCCCTGGTGGAAGATTTGGAAATTTGTGTTTTCTTTTGAATAGATTAAGAATAATAAGTACTACCAAGATTGGGGGAACAAGAAAAAGAAAGAACTCCAAGTCAGACATTGATGATTTCATCTTTTCCTTTTCTTCTTCTCTGTTTTTTTTCTTTTCCACTTTGAAGCTCTGTAGCTGAAGCAGAGGTTTGAATAAGATAGTTTACTTGGGAGTATTTATAACAGTATTTTTTTGTTCTATTATATGCGGCATCGATTATGAATCTTCTCAGCTACTGCAATAAAGAAGAAACTTTCTGTTTTCTGAAGCTCTTTTTGGAAAGTATGTTGCTTTTTATAGGCTTCTTTCTTGTCGTCTACCATTGCCGCCGTTCAGTTCCTTCACACTTTAAAATTGAAATACTAGTTTATTCACTAATTAAACACTTGTCATCTTAATTAATTACTAGTAAATTCTCTCTTAATTACATAAAATATTACCATGTTTACTATTTTCACAAATTTCCATCCTAGATTACACACAGCACCTAGACCGAGAATGCGACACTATCTTGCTAAATATATAATATTCACTTTACGATGAGACGATCATTTGTTCTATTTTATGAATTCACATATTAATATATTTATTTATATGTTATTTTTGAAGTTCATTTTTTAAATCTAATAAAGTTTTACTAATGAACCTTTTCATATAATTCTACTATCTTTTGAGAAAAAACATCTTTATAAAATAAATATACATTTCATGAAAAGATACTTCAGAATTTTTAAATAAACATAATCTCCAAATCAAAAAATAAGTTTTTCTTTTCTATCTACACAAAAAAAATTAAAAAAATCTATAAAATCATCTTTCAAGGTTCTAGTTCTTGGAAAAAGTTATTTCAATAAAACAAAATTAGTGTTCTTACCATTCTTATATGTCCATGTCTCTGTGTAATGATTTAATTATACATGATCTTGAATGGATTTTATATGAAGTTTTCCAATACCAACGTCATACTAGTTCAATCTTGGAGATATTATCCTTTAGGTTATTTAACTATAAAATAAATATTAGTCGAGTAATATTTACATAACTTTAACTCCGATCAACATTAGTCTGATAATATTGCATAATAATAATCGATAACAAAACGACCCATATTAGTTTAAACATCGTGAGTATATATATATA
>DF357312.1:174932-185730 GCA_000787875.1 Solanum virginianum | reverse complement strand
TATATATATATATATATATATATATATATATATATATATATATATAATTTTTTTCCCAGAAAGTACTTTTTGCATCAATTATAATTTATAATAAAGCTTGTAGTGGATTCAAAATTATGAGAAGAAAAGAAACAGCATAACTCAAAAGTGAGAACACACGGAGAGAAGCTAAGGAAGATTTTCACAAGCTAGGTGACTATAAAGTTTGGCAATTGTCCCGTCTGCTGTTCCTGAGCAGCACGTACGCCTGCCTACGGCCACAGAGAATTATAGCTAGGTTGTGTTTGGTATGGAAGAATTTTGCTGATGCTATTTGCGTTTAAAAAGAATGACTTATTTTAATATAACTTTAATTTAGTATTACGAGATTAATTTTTTTTAATTTTCTTAAATTTCTTATTAAGTCAAACTAGATTATTTTTTTTAAATGGAGGGAATATTTATTTATTTTATAATTTTTTTTTACAAAAATAAAGTTTCTTAAAAATGAGAATGCAGGAAATATTATTTATCTTAAATAGATCAAAATATGTTTAGAATAATATTTATGTTAGAAATAATATTTTTTGCTTATTTTCAAAAAAAAAAAGGTAAAAGGAAACCATTTGGATGGAAAATTCAATCTGTCGTACGAAAGACACTCTAATCTTAATTTGTTATAATATTTGTGTCCCTATAAAATTTTCATAATCTAAAATGACGTAGTATTTGTATTAATATAGAAGTTTCTCACGAGGCTGAAAAATAATACTCTATTAAATGTGGTTATTTTTTTTAAATTTCTTTTTTTTAAATGAATTAAAAAAAATGTAAAATCACATGAATTGTAAGGGAAAATGACTAAAAGTCATTTCACAACTTTGGGTGATAATATCAGGGACATCCGTGTCATGAGACAAAATGATAATGGTTTCACTCATAAATTTCCTAACTTTTTTATTTGAAAATTTATGTTCAAATAATATTTTAACTTTAACGATTTTTTCTACCTTTAATCATTATTTTTCCAATTCAAGCTTTATATACTCGAAAATCATACTTATAAGACTGAAGTGTATTTTATTTTTTATTTTTAAAAATTTATACCTATAGGAAAAGGGAAATCAAACAAGGCGTAATAGTCTAATTTCTCTACTTTCTTTGGGGAATAATTCAAGGGGTTATTTATAATAGTGGAAGAAAAGAGAGAAAAGTATTTTTTTTTTCTTAATTAGAATATTTGAGTTCGAATTTAAATAAAATTATTTTTATTAAAAATGCGGGACTATTGATCAACAAACTCCCAATTCAGTTGCACTCAGTTGGAGAATTTCACAACAAATGAAAAAAAAATTAGACAGGTCTTCTTATATGAATTTGGACGATCTTCCTTTTATCAGCTAATTTTTAAAATTTTGAGTTAGGATTAAAATACTTTTTTTAATGGAATCATAGTGAAATCCATTTCAATTAATATAATATTTATAAATATTGAGCCCTCTGGTTAAATTGTCCATACATAAAATGTCCAATTGAAGTGAAATAAAATATTAAAAAAGTTCACATTGAACTAAAAACAAAAGAATGAATTATACGACCACATCTTTGCATGAACTTGGACAATTTTCTTGATTTCTTTAACTAAAAAAAAAAAACAAAAGAGCAAGAAGCCTAGTCGTCTCCAATAATGGTGTTTTCTCAAGCATTGAGAAATTGACCACGTACCAGACGGAAAAATCCGTGCTTCTTGGCTTTTCTTCTGGCCTAACTACTAGGAGTACTTTCATATATAAGAACAACACTATCTTTAGTTTAATGAAATTTGATTTTCATATATATTTTTTTATGCTTTTAGTAAGATTTTTTTTTTTGTTTTTATTGGCTCGAACTCAGAATCATTCATTAAAATGAAAAATTTTCAAATCATCCCATCCCAAATTATTTTGATGATTTATATGTATAATAGTTGACAACGTAATTTTTCTATATTTTAACACATTTTAATATGTGATTAAAAAATCAATGTTTAACTACCATTTTCACCAAGATATAGTCTAGTAATGCATAGTGTTTTATTTTTATTTTGCTTACTATAAGTACACGTCCGTAGCGATTTCTATTTTACATAAGAGTCCACTATGATCGGTTTCGTCAGGAAACAAAAACCAATTCATTGTACTTTAAATTTAATATCTTCGTTGTCTTTTTCAATTATCATGTGGCATTTGTATATCCTTAAAATTCAGACAGTAATGTTGAAAAATATATCTATCATTGAAATAGTTTGACGTGAAATTCTTCTTTTTTTTAAAAAAAAAAAGACGTAGTATCAAAATATAAAAATCAATAATATAAATTTATAATTTGGTAAATGGTGTTAATCAAATGGGACAGAGACAAATAATTCCGTGTAGAAGTAGTCTATCTTTGGCGCTATATTGATAGTTCACTATTGACTCGTAGAATGCTTTGGTCGTGAGACAAGGACAAAGGAGAAATCGAAAAGGTACATCAATATACTGCGTTAGTATCAAATAATGTATCAAATATATAAGGTGACAAAATAACTAAACAATATCATAGAATTTTAAACCCAATACATCAGACGTAACCAGTGTTTTATTAGAATTATGTACGTTATAATTTTAAATTTATCTTTACTGCGAGCAATCAATCTGCTTGGCTAAGTTTTTAAAAAATTTTGAATTTGGAAAGATTTTTTTTTGGGGCTAAATTTAGAAGTGGTTAGAGGCTAAATTACTTTTTTTTGACTTCTGTAAACAATCTTATTACTATTCAAAAATAATTTTCTGTAAACAATCTTATTACTATTCAAAAATAATTATTCTCTAAAATAAACATTTTAAATATTTTTAAAAAATTCTTTTATCTTCTCATAATGATTTCTTGAATTGTACGTTTGACATGTTTGCTTTTCTTGCTAAGAGAGACAAGTGTCATTGGAAGAAAGCAATGAATGTACAATTGGAGGTTAGTAATCATACATTTGTAAGACAAGAAGAGTCCTGTATCATAATATGGGATTTAATCATTGTGAGTAAGCGAACACTCTGTGTTAGGGAAGAGTATACGCTTACAAAGAATTCGACGTTCACACAAGATATAAATAATTTAAGTCAACACATTCACTAATTATCGATTTCAACTTAAATCTATATGACTTGTCGGTCATTCAAAAAATTCTTGTCGAACTATTGTTGCTCCAAAACTCTATATTGCAACCCCATATAGTAATGTTTTAAAAGAAAGATGGATTTTTATTAGAAACGAAGGGTTATTAAGGATAAATAACATGACTAGACAAACATATGATATATATTTACGTTATATCACTATAGTTTGAAAAAATTATAATTTATAGCTATAGTTAGGGTTTTGTTGCTATTTTTTCTCTCCTCTTTTTCGTCTCTCGCCTCTCTCATCTCTCTTTGCAATCTCTTGCTAGATATAAAACTATATATGTATATCAGTTGCATATAACAATTATTTGACTTTGACAGATATATATATATATATACACACAATCCGCCTATCTCCTTTCTCTCCCAATCTCGCATATATATATATATATATAAATAAATAAATAACCACCAAACGAATTAGAATCCTCCAAAGCAAGCAGCTCTTCGTCGAAGTTCCTGCTTGAGTTGTCTGCTTCTACTCTTTTATCATATAGGGCTAAAAATATTTTGTGAACTTTTTAATTAAATCTTTTTTTTTACAACTGCTAATCGATGTGCCTGCTTCTAGTGCTTTAACTATGATTTTACAATATTACCTCTAATAAGATAATTTTTTCGACTGTTTCAACTATGATTTTACTATATCGCCCCGATCAATTATTTTAAGTCATGTAAATAGTGAAATTAAGATAAAAATAAATCTCTTTCAAAATTGAACAAATAAAATTAAATAACTAAACCAACAAAATGCTTTCACGTATAACTTTTTGTGGGTCTCACAATTTTAGGCATTTTTAGAACTTCATTTCACCACCTAAACCGCACCTAGAATCAACCATTTCCTCCTTCGAAACAATCCAAAACTCCATCGGAATGCCACCCTCACAACCCCTAAAGGACGCATTTTTCAGTCACCTTTAACCGCCAATAAAATCGCCACAAAATCAGCCTCAAAACCTCCCTAAGACCACCACAAACCCCCATCAAACTCCATAAGAACAACCCTGCAGACAACCTCAAACCAGTGTCAAGAACCCCCCACCCCACCCCCCACATACTATGACAGTTTTGACCAGCCACCAAATGCACCTAAAATAATCCAAAATCAGCCACCAAAAAATCCCAAATCGCGTCTGAAAAATGACATCACCATCTCAAAATTTCCTCAACAACCCCATCAAAATCACCTCCAAACCCTTCCCCCCCTCCCCCAAAAAAAACGTCATCCAAATAGCCCTCCAAAAATCTCTAAAAACATCACTAAAACTCTACACCGCATAAGCTTCGAGGAGGCAAAATCCAGCTGTCGCTACCAGCAAGCAACAACAGACCTCCAAGCATAAACAAAAGACGGATAAGAAGGAAAATTCAACGTCATCTCTTTTACTTCTAGGAAAAGTGAAATACCAAAAAGGCAAATGAAAAATATGAGTAAAGTACTACAGAAGAACAGGATAAATTGGCGAATTTTAGTGATAAAATAATTTTTATCACTTATGTAACACAAAAGGACCTAAAATATCCTTTAACTATTAAAAATGGTATAAAAATATCTTCTATCCACCTTTTGAGCGTAAAATGTTTCTGTCATCCACATACAAACAAATTAAAACAAATGAAATATCATATTTTAAATTTAAATTTGATCATATGAATTACAGTGTAAAAATAATCAAACATATTTATTCGGCCCGGGCGCTGCGTTAACTAGTATATATATATATATATATATATATATATATATATATATATATCAGTTACACTTGTACAATTTTTTTTTCAAATATACACATACAATTTGACCGATATACATAGATAATTTGCGTCTCTCCACTCTCAGCCTTCTCTCATTCGTCTCTCTCCTCCCTCCCTCGATCTCGCTCGCCTATCTCCTATAATATGCAGTTATAAATCATAATTTTAGCAAACTGTAACTATTTTTTGACTTATTATATTTCAATTGTTTGCTCTTTTTGAAAATTTTGAAAGATATCCACCTGGCCCAATAAGCTGTCTTCTCCATAATTATGGAACCAAACACACCAACTAATAAGAGAGAACAACTCACCATTCGTGCGGGGTGGACCAAATATATTTTTCTTTAATAAAATGAAATAATTTTTTTATCTTTACCCAATCATTGTCACACTGTCAAGCCCCACGTGTCAGCACCACACGTGTGGTAGAGGGGGGTGGGGGTCCTAAGTTTAAATGCGCACCAACTGCGTACTTTAAATGTAGGCCATATCGCCGGCCGTGATTCATGTCATGAGTTGGGGACAAACAGGGTTTTATTGAATCCATTTTCTTTACAGCCAAATTTGATTAGACTTTTGCTATAACAACTCAAATAAAAGATCAATCATAAAAAAAATTAAGAAAGAAAAAGGATCTTTATTGTTACAAAAGGACAAACATCCTCGATTGTATAGGTCTTGTCAAGGTAGAAAAAACAGGATCTAAATTGATTATTTTTGTTTTAATAAAATAAATAAATAGTTGTTGAGATTTGACCTTTGTTTTGTATGAAGCCGAAAAGGAATACTTAATTGTATTCATTGAATTGGATGGGACTTCAACAGCCAACTCATAACAACAGGATGGGTTCCGAATGACGCGTGGTTCATTACCACGCCAAATTCAAATATTTCGTTAAGTGTGTTCATGATTTAATATATATATATATGTGAAATAAATAAATTTTTAACTTATGTAGTTCATATAATTTTACATATGCATAATATAAATTTTTGACAAAAAATATTCGACTGACCATTTTTGTCATACCCCTGGTTCACTAAAAAGTAAGTCAAATATCATTACTGAAATTGATAGTACGTATATAGGTTGGGCACTTGCTAATATGTGTTTGAATTCGAGACATGTATTCCACAATATCATTTAGAATCTTGCAAGCATGGCCAATTATACTTTGATAATTATAGGCAGGAGGTAGCCTAGGCGATTACGTCTATCCAAATGCGGCAGAGCGATATTGAATTTATGGATATTGTTGGCATTATCAAGCGCTTACCATTATGCGAAAAGTTATAGCTAATAGTAAAAGTTATACTTTAGCTTATATTTTAACTAAGTCTGACTCCGACCGGGCCATCTCAGCCCATCACAGGCCTTGGCATTGGCGGGGTGTTGGTGTTACCCAACAATCCCCCTCCCAACACCTGTCTCATATAACATGTTGCTCTAAGAAATCGAACTCATGACCTTAGCGGTTAGGATCAAGCACTGACTAGCTTTTAGTATAATGGTAAGCGTGTTTGATCAAATTTATAGAATTAGGTATAACTTATTTATATATATTATGTGAATTTTTAAATATAAATATAAGGTCTGAGCCAAAACTATTAAGTTCTGCCAAATCTGAAGGCCATAAACAAGTCTGTAACTCCGCCCCCGTCTAACTAATCCCGTTTTTGCGCTAAAGGAGCATGCATGGTATAATTATTTGAGTTTAATTTTGGTGCACTGTCAGTGCATCAAATTTTTACACCATCAGATAATATTGACCTGTTATTGCAGATTACCACAAAGTATTTTTTATAATATTTATTTATTTATATTTTAAAAAACACAACACAATTATTTTTTTTCTTTCTTCTCTGCTTTTCTCCGTTTCACCCTCTCTCTTCCTCTTTGGCAAATAATTCAGTTTTTTCTATTGACTTCTTCCACAACAATCTAAATATCTTTTTTTAATTAAATATATATCCATTTCTTTCTCCTTCACTGTGTAGTCTTTTGTGTATTCTTTTTTCATTGCATAAAAATTGCTTTTTTTTATCTATAATCAAAGTTAACCTTTTTATATATTTATATATATATAAAATTTTGTTTATTGATTCTAGGATTTGTTGGTATTTTTTCATAAAATTAAGTATTTTTTGAAGTGTTCGTTTCATTTTTCTATTGTTGTGTTTTTCATAAAAGACGAAAACTCTCTTAAACAACTCCCTGCATCTTTCATCTCTTTCAAATCTTCTTTATGATTACATATTTTATTAGAAGTATTATTATTATTATAAACAAGAATGCTATAAATTAAGTTTATTTTAAACAAAATGAAAATGAACAAAATAATTTAAGAAAAACAAAAATAATAAAAATAAAAAGAAAAGACAAGAATTGTAATATTGTTATTTTATCCGCGTCATATAATACCTACGAGAAAGAGAGAGAGTATCATTTGGATTCAAATTAAGAAAGGAAAAAAATCTAGAAATTAGGAAGAAATTTGGATTATAGTGTAATTAGGATTTAAATTACCTTTAATATTTTTCTAAATTATATTTTCTCAAAAGGTATAAATATTACTTGAAAAAATTATGATAATTATCTTCAAAGTTACCTGATGATGTAGAAAATCTTATACACTAACGATGCATATAATTTAAACTCTAATTATTTATGTTATGCATAGACTTCCTTTCTGTGCATGCATTTGGTATATTCTCTGTATGTTAATGTTAAGTCAATATTGATCTTTCATCAGTCTCTACATGATTCAAATAGGCACTTAATTATCCTTGTTAGTCTAAAACTCTAAATAGATATAATTTTTGTATCTTAATATCATGTTTGATCTTGATTTTATTGTATGCCAGTTCTTTTACACGCATTTCAACGCACTCTCCTGCAAAGGCCAAATCCAATTGAATCCACAACTAACATTCTACCGATAGAAAACAAACATGGGCTAATTGCATGCACATGTTACGCCTTTAATGAATAATCAACGGGCCAACCATAATAAGCTTTATTCACTATATATAATATATAATAGGAAAAATTAAAGAATCCTAGATCAATCCTTTCTTTGGCATCTAGTATGGTTCATCTGAGACACCAACAACTATCTTTGTAGCAGTAATCAAACTATCTCTGTTTAAAAAAGAATGATCTAATTTGACTTGACACGAAATTTAAAAAAAATAATTTTTTTTAGATTTTGTAGTTATAAAATTAAAGTTACGTCAAATGTACCAAAATATCATTTAATCTTATGACTTTAAATATGCCACGTGAAAAATGAAAATTAAAGTATTGCCTAAAAAGAAAAAATATCATTATTTTTTAAACAGAGGAGTAATAAATTAGAGATAGGCTGATCTTTTCCTCCTTTTTATGTTTTACCTTTTAGATTTTAGTAATTTTACAAGACGGTAGGGGTATACGTAGAAACTCCTTATCAAGACAAATTTAATAAATAAATAAATGAACAGATAGAAAAAGAGCATTAATTTTCATGAGTGTTTTTGTACTAAGCCGACACGCTTCCTTGTTATCCTCTAATTTTCATCTCAAAACATAAGCCAAAACTCCTGTTTGGAAAGTATCTATGTCGAGGCAACATAATAAAAAGAGACCAAATTACCTTTTCATGAGTAGATGAAGAAGAAAAAAAAAACGCAAAGGCCATAAAAGCAAGAGAGAAGAGTTGAATTACTAGTAATTTTGTCAATTATTTTGTCTTCCTTCTCTCTCCATTAAAAGAGGAGTCAAAAATTAATAATGGTCCACAAGTATGTACAGACCATAAAAATAATATTCCTTCCGTCTCAAATTAATTGAATTTTTAAAATTTTTTTCAATGTTCAAAATAGTTGAATTGTTCAAAGTTAAAAAAGAATGTTTGAAACTTTTTTCATATTTACCCTTTCATTTATTGAAGTCTTATATTTTCTAGGAGATAAATTGTACTATATATTAATAGTGAAAAGTATGGTGTAAATTTTATCTTTAAATACTCCTCTTAATATATGTATATTATCTCAAAAATTCAGTTATAATATGAGACAGTGGGAGTAATTCCTCTAAGGCAAAAGGGCATTTAAAATCATTGCGCACGCCTGGTTTCGTAAAACGTGGCTACATCATGCTCAGAGAACTGTAAGCATTGTGTGCCCATTTCGAATCATTACCTTACTTTTCTTTTTTTCTTACCATCATTCATAAATGGACTACTCACTACTGCATTTTTTCATATTCTAGATAAATACCCCACTTCTTCTTAGAACAAAATTATTACTGTTTGGTGGTGGAGCCAAAATTTCTCATAGATGATTTAAAATTTTAAGAAGTAGACATACAAATTAATTAAAGGGAATTCGATACTTATTATATATATAAAAAAATATTTTATTATATATAAATGGTATAATTTTTCGCCTAAGGGGGCTCATCCAAATGTGGCTCCGTCGCTGCCACTCCTTACGTTGTTCCATTTTATTTAACACAATGTTTAAAAAGAAAAAGAACATGTTTAAAACTCATGGCCTAAAATAATTCCTAAATATTTGTGTGACTAAGAATTATTCATTAAGAGAAATTAAAGTTAAACTATTTCTTATTACAGTAAGATTATATTCTTTTTAGGACAGACTAAAAAAAATGGGCACCACATAAAATAGGACAAGAGAGTAATCCATATCAACCTTCAAAAAAGTTAGTCCTCCGTTCCAATTTATATGACTTACTTTCTTTTTTAATTAGTCCCAAAAGAATAATACATTTTTATAATTAGTAAAAATTTAACTTTAAATATTCATTTTACCCTTGATGAAATGATTTCTGCGACACAAGTATTTATTACACATTTTAGACCATAAATTTTTAAAAAAAACTCTTTCTTATTTAAATTTCGTGTCAAGTCAAATTTACTCATATAAATTGAGATGGAGGGTATATTTTTTCAAATAAGTGTCAGCTTACTCATTTTCTTTAAGAAATCAATAAATACCATGGATAATTTACACTATTAAGAAGTAGAGAATAATGGTATATATAGTTGGAATAACATATAAATTTTGTGAAGAACTTTTAAGATCAACACTTATTTTAGAATGAAGGGAGTAGTTGATTAAGAAACCATTTTGTCTTTTTTTTTAAAAAAAAAAAAAACTTTTTTGTAGCCATGTCCCTATATTTGAGGTTCACTGTGTCACCTTGAGATGATAATTAATTGGCAAAACTAATAAGCATATATATACAGCGCATGGGCTTGATGAGTTCTCAACTTAGACACATGAATTAATGGCAAACAAACATCTTTTTTGTCTTCACTTTTATAGCCTATAGGGAGTGCCTACCTAAATGAACGTAATTGTCCTAGGAGATTCATAGACAGATCCATGATTCAAAGTTGACTAACTCATAATATGATTTCAAATTAATATATAATAACAACAGAGTTAACAACTTCACATCAAATATTTATAAATATTTATTAATAAATGTACAAGATCAAGATAAAAATTGAGTTTATGTAAATCCATAGTGGCCATGGATCTGGTGGATTAGAACATAATTAAGTTAGATAATCTCCTAATATAGAATAAATCATGGTAAACTTCCCTCAATAATAGTAGCAAAAATAAAAATGGCAACAAGTTGATCGATGTAAGGAAATGTACTATGAATGTTGTGTCTAACTTAGCTCATAAGGGGATATTCAAATCATACTACATAGACTATTCATTTCCTTAAATAGTTGCTGTGAAACTCTTTATGTCTCATATGATGTGTGAAAATTTTAATTTAAAACGTCAGCATTGAATTAATAAACCTTGCTCTGATATCATATTAAGAACTCATAGCTC
>DF357312.1:143823-164116 GCA_000787875.1 Solanum virginianum | reverse complement strand
GATCGGATCTGGTAATCTCTGAGCTGTTCAACCAGTTTAGACCTTGTTATCATGTTCCCAAAAAGGATCGGAAAACCTTTTTCTCCGATCTCAGTCGAATTTATGCCTTCAATTCCAATGCAAACTCAGAAGCAGCGAACTACATCTAGGTAATGGTGGATTCGGTGTTGAAGAGACGATCCCTCTGAATAAACTGCAACGCTGGTTCAACAGGAGAAAAAACAAGAGGAAAGAAGAAAGTGCTGAACTGAGAGGGATACATATAAAAAGAGCCCACGTTTCGTTTTGTTTATTGATGAAAAATAAATAAGATGAAGATTTTTAAATAGATGAAAGTATGTTATTTTTGTAAGAACAAAATTTAAGAGAAACAAGTACATTTGCATAATAAAATATATTAATGTAACATCGTGTTACTTTTTGAATTTCTAATACACTACTGGGTATGAAAAGACCAGAAAAATGAAATTGATATGACTTAGATATATTAAAAAAAAGTATAAATATTATGTGAAAAATTATAAGAGGTTAATTATAACATGTATAAAGAGAGATGAACTACGCAATAAAAGTATTAACAAGGGGCAATTAAACAGGATATAATACAATCTTAGGCTATGAAGCGTGTGAAAGATGCGTATTAGGATGAAAGTTTAGTAGACAGTGGAGTATTGTCTTGCTTTGTGAGATTTCAGATTTGTTGGTGTTGATTGTTGTACTAGTTATTTTAATGTAGTTGTTACTTCTAATTTCTATCATCTTTTGTTGTTTATTATGATTTGATTATTGCACTATTTTTCTTTTTTTTTTTTTAAGGATTTGCTTGCTATATTTTCTTATTCTTTCTGCTTGGATTTGTTGCACTTAAGCTAAGGGTCTTTTAAAATCCTCTCTACCTCCACGAGGTAATGATAAAATTTGTGTAGACTCTATGTTATTGTTGTTACTTTCTTTATCTCATTTTATGTACCACCTTTTCTTTTTTAGTTAGTCCTAAGAAGAATATTACCTTATTATAATTAGAAAAAGTTAAACTTTAAAATTCTCATTTTGTTCTATGAAATAAATCTCAATCATATAAATATTTAAAAATTGTTTTAAACTATAAATTTCAAAAGTTATTATTTTTTTCTTAAATAACGTACCAAATAAAAAAATATCATTTAAGATGAGACAAAGAACTAATTAATTAACGATAGTATCTAAATTACGAGAATTTATGTGTTACTTTCTCCGTCCCAAATTAATTGAATTTTTGAGACTTTTTTTAAGATTCAAAATAATTGAATTTTTCAAAGTTCAAGATGAATATTTAAAAATTTTTTCATATTTGTTCTTTCATTTATTGAACTTTTATATTTTCTAGAAAATAAATTACATGATATATTTATGATTTTACAAAGAAGAATAGTGAAAATTATGGTGTAAAGTTTTTTTTTAAATATTTTTTTTAATATTTGTATATTAACTCACAAATTCAATTAATATGGGAAAGAAAGAGTATTACAATAAATTCTAGGAATATGAAAACTAAAGATAACTAAACTACAAAAGTTCTCTTTATTGAAGATTTTTTGAGATTCTTCTTTTTCTTGGGAGAAAAAGGGTTAGTCTGCGCAGGAGAAAGCAATTGCGAATTGAATTAACTGCCGGGAGTCTGTTGAGCACATTCGTTCTGGGGAAGAGAAGATCCATATTTAATATCGATAATGGCGACGCCAAGAGCAGATAGAGAATCGGAGCTTCTCATACCAATGGGAGGCATTGAGAATATTAATGCCACTCACTCCAAAAATTCTTCTCCTTCTCATTCCCCAAATATTCCTTCTTCTTCTAGGTCTCATCACTCCTCTGGCAAAGAGGTTTCTCCATCTCTCTCTCACAGTTTCATTCATCAATATGCCACCGCATTTTGTGATCATCAATGTGATACAGAATATATAACATTAATCCTACATTTTGCCTTGATTTACTTCTAATTTGTATCAAATGAATGTAATTTGTGTGTATGATTCGGGTAAATTCTCCCAAAATAGCTTGTGCGAAATAACAGTGAAAACTTAAATTGGGATAGCATGATGAATTGCAGAATGAATAATTTCATTCCCATTTTTCCCTCTATGCAGGCATTTGGCAAAGTTATTCGTAGCTGGACTTGGAAAAAGTTCATCAGCGGATGGTTAGTTTTCTATTGCTCAGAAATTTGTAAAGTTCATCAGTGTTTTTCTCTTCGCTGAATTGTACATTTGCATGAATAATGTTTTATACTAATTGTTTTGCAGTGTCATCTTATTTCCCATAGCCATAACTTTTTATGTCACCTGGTGGTTCATTCATTTTGTGGATGCTTTCTTTTCTCCGATCTATAATCAGCTTGGAATCAATGTATTTGGTTAGTACTCATGATCTTTATGTACTCGTCTATTTGGCTGTACAAAAACTGACACCTAAGTCTTGTAAGCATTTGTTATTTCTTCATCTTGTTTTTTCTTTGTTTTCGTGAGTCTAGGAGGGAGGGGATGGAAAGAGATCAGGCTTCGAGGATAATGTTGAGCTTGGCTCATAGACATTACTTGCAGCAGAAATAATTGTTCATCGACTTCACCACTCCAAAGTCATTGGCATCATTATTTTCATACTTTGTGTCCATGGACACACTTTATACTTACACTTTATCATATAATGAAATATATAAATTGAGGCTGAGCCTTCGCTAAAAATGAAATATAAGGATCGAGACTCATTTCAAAGATTAAGATGGTTTATAGTGGTCAGTGATTGTGTGTGGACACCTCCCTTTCTTTGATTAAAAAAAAGTGCACGCCTCTCATTTTATGTATTCATACGTCCTTCAATTTGGTAGCCTCTATTCTGTACTAGTATATTTAACTTGAGTATGTTGTTGCTCCTACAAAAATCGTCTATGTCAAAATACTTTCAGTATCTGGTCCTTGTATTGAGCATGAATAACTCTATTGTTGTGGTTGAATGTGCGCTGCATTTATCGTTAGTGTTCATATGGATTCACAGGACTTGGATTTGTTACCTCCGTGACTTTCATCTTCTTCGTTGGGGTGTTCATGTCCTCATGGTTAGGTGCATCTCTTCTTAGTTTAGGAGAGTGGTTCATCAAAAAAATGCCCCTCATGAGCTACATCTATGCTGCCTCCAAGCAAATTAGCTCAGCAATTTCACCAGGTATCCTACCAAATATTGAATTTCTGTTTAAACGTTCCAAATACTAAACAGAATGCAGCATTTTTTTCCAGATAAGACTTCACATGCCTTCAAAGAGGTGGCCATAATAAGGCATCCACGGCTTGGTGAGTATGCATTTGGATTCATCACTTCAACTGTCATACTTCACAACAATACAGATGCAGAGGAACTCTGCTGTGTTTATGTCCCGACTAATCACCTCTACCTCGGAGATATATTTCTTGTGAATTCTAAAGATGTTAGGATGCCCAATCTATCTGTTCGAGAGGGGATAGGTAAGAGTCTAAATTCAATTTTTTACAAAATAATTCATCTTCATCTCTTCTAACTACGTTTAAATTTCAAACTATGTAGAAATTGTTATATCCGGGGGCATGGCTGTACCAAAGGTACTGAACATACAGGAAGTGGCATCTATTTTATCTCCAAGAGTTGGAAAATTTGCAGTTCCACAAGTTTGATTACTCAACCATTTGAACAAGTAACCACAGAAAAGATTGCTCGACGTGTAAACTGGACATATAGACGTAGAAATGGAACTAATATTTCACGGATAGAGGCGCTTACAAGAATATATGCACAATCTTTCTACTCTGATCTAAATGTTTTTTTGGTCCAGTTAGCTGACTTTTGTAAAATAACACTAAACAACAAGATTTTGTCAGATGAGCTCTTGTTAGAAATTGAGCTCAACTCATATCTATATAGTGCAACAAGGAGCCTGCCTTTGACATATTTTTCTCTCCTTTCTTCTCAACAACTTGCACTATATTTATTTTTGGTTGGGAACAAGTACAATATTATGTCCCTAGATAGAAAGAAGTGAAGGTCGCGAATTAGTGTAGTAGGCTAATTGGATATTTATTTTTGGTTGGGAACAACTACAATATTATGTCCCTAGATAGAAAGAAGTGAAGGTCGCGAATTAGTGTAGTAGGCTAATTGGTTGGTAAGGTTAGGTGATTATCTAGTCATGGGGTATAGTAGGGTAGATGAGTAGTAGTGTTTTATAACATGTATTGTCATTATTTGTTGTTTATGTGTTAATTGTATTATATTTACGTATTGTTATGTGCTTTTGGTTATTAGTCATTTTTTGTTGTTCCCTTTCTTTTACTTTTTGTTATATCTAGTTTATTCTGCTTATGGATTTTTGAGACGAGGGTTTTCAGGAAACAACCTCTCTACTTCTATGGGGTAGTGGTAAGGTCTGCTATCCTCCCCAGATCCCACTTATAAAATTTCACTTGATATGTTATTGTTTGTTGTTATTGGAACAAGTACAATATTATGTCACAGAGGAGCACGTAAATAATCCAAGAATAGTGTGGGACATTTTTAAGTTTATGAAACCAATAAAGAAAAATGCTTGGTCCATGATCTTTTGTCTACCACTTTCAGTTGCGTTCATCTTTCCTCTGCTACCTTTATTAAGTGGGTGTGAAAATCGAAAATTATTTTAAATCGAATTGAGTTTTATGCACAGATACTAAAAGATATTCATATAATCTGGTTAATTAAAAGGTAAATGCATATAACTCTATTTAATATGTTCATTGATACCATACAATAGATTATACCAAGTAATTAATAGGTTAAAGTACACTAGGAAGTGTAAAAATATCGTTCACTGTCAAATGAAATAGAGGTAGGCAGACGCTTTTTAGGCTGCCTTTCAATTAATGGTTTATATTAAAATGTTTGAAACACTTGATAAACACATCCGTTATCGTCCAGCGGTTAGGATATCTGGCTTTCACCCAGGAGACCCGGGTTCGATTCCCGGTAACGGAACTTTGTTTTTTCCAGAAAATATTTCTCTTGCTAAGCTATTTTGGACAAATCATAATCACAAAATGCGTTTGAATTAATTTGGAGAATGAGTTATTAAGGATAAAAATACAAAACAAAATATTTCTCTTGAACAGGTAAAGTAGAGAGAATACATGCTTAGTAAATTCACTCCTAACTGCAGCATATAGAAAGCACGAAAATTCATGAATATATTTTGCCTTCTGGTTCATTAAGAATTCAGTGACCAGTAACAATATATCCAATTCACCACAGATTAAATCATAAAAGAAAAAAATGAAAACCGCAGCACTGCTAATTTAGCAATCATCCAAGCAGTGAATAACAATTCCAAAATAATTTTTCTCTGTATCACATTACATTAACTGCTAGTCAATATCTCAAAACTTAACCAAAAAAGAGTTAACTTTCCGCCATTCTTCACCCATTTCATTAGCACAACTTCACAAAATTGCTGCTGTTACTAAAAACACCTTTCAATACTTTAACAAGTCTACCCACGTCAGCAGCCCAAATTTACAAAATTTTGCTGGGGTTACCAAAACATAATTCAATACTTAATATAAGTTCACCTAATCAGCTACTGACTAACAATTGAGGGTAGAAAGCATTCCTCCAGTTGCAGTTGGAATAACTACTTCCCAGCCAGGTCCTTTGAGAGGAAGGACATTAACACATGATTCAGTGTTTTCATCTTTGCCAAGAGGATGGCTAAGCAGATCACTACGGTCTAAAATCCTCTCCAGATCTTCATCACTGACATCTGTCTGCACCAACTTGTCCTCCTCACTATCTTGATCTTTCAAGAGAGACAACAACTCCTCCTCCTGCACCATATAACAGTAATTAGCAAAATGCATCTATTATTTTCCTCTACCAAAAAAATAATATAATCTGTCTGATTGTTATTGCATACAACAGAAAAGAAAGGGTTCAAGGACAACAAACTGGGCAAGACAGGAATATATTTGAACATTTAACGAGAAAGTAAACAAATAATACTATCAGTTGAGAACACATAAAACAACTAAAAAAATAGTTGTTACACTACTGAAGTGTGTGACGATAGCAACTCACTGATGCACTACATAAAGTGTTGAAAAGATAGCAACTCGCTGATTATACAGAGGAAAAGAGAATTTGCAAGATAGTATGAAAAATATTCTTAGAATTTATTGGAGAGAGAACAAGCAGAAACCTCAGTAAAATCCTTAGCATCCATGGAAGGTTTGCTCCTCTCCTGCTTAAATTGTCCTTTTCCAATGACTACATGCTCAAGCGCCAACTTGCTAAAAGCTCTTTTGAGGATTCGACCCTGAAACGGACGAATTTTCTTCATTAGAATGAGCAATAAAGAGCTGCAAACATACTTCCAGATATATCCTGAATCATACCTCCACAGACAAAGCTGTTGAAAGCCGGTAAACATGAACAGGTTTGGTCTGACCAATTCTATGACACCGATCCATTGCCTGTAGATCCATTTGAGGATTCTGAAAACAAAATGTAAAATAACTAATCAATCTAAAAGGGCCATCAATTCAAATGCCACAAACAAGGAAAAGTAGTACAGCAAAAAAGGCAAATGTACAGGGAATATTGGTAATGTTGGGATTAATTATGCTGGCATTATTTTCTGCTAGGTTTGTTGTATTAGTTGAATGGGGATTATTTGAATAGGGAATAATACACCGTGTTGTTAATGTCATAGTTTACCATGAATACAACTAATACATGTATTAGTTATGCATTGGTTGAGAAGATTACCAGCCAAGGATGAATCTGACTAGAGAAACTACTCTATAAAAAAAAAAAGAGGTACCATCGCAGACAAAATTACTAATTCTTTAGGCTGGAAAATATGCAATCCTCTTTAAGATGCACTCAAAAGCCTACTTGTCAGGGGAAAAAACTCCATACTAAAACTCAATTACAGCACTGTTCAAATGTGTGAAACCATGCCAAAGAAAAAAAAACATTGAAATAAGTGAATGAAAGCACAAGGGATCGTTAAGAACATACCCAGTCACTGTCATATAAAATACAGGTATCAGCAGCAGTCAGATTGATACCAAGGCCACCAGCTCTAGTGCTAAGAAGAAATATCCTAAACTTGCTGCTAACATCATTGAACTCCTTGATCTGTTTTTCGAATAAGGAAATACAAACAGGTCAACTTCATTAAGGATTTCATAAATAATGAACTAGATCATCTGACCTCCCTAAAGCTCATTCAATAGCACATGAACTACAATAAGAGCCTAAAAATTTTAGAGGGAGTTCAAGTGAGAGGAAAATTAACTACTGCAACATTGAGAGTAGTCACTAAGAAATTTGTACACCAAAATTAAGCAGCATACCACTACTTGATATCAATATAACCAAGGAGATGGGAACCCTGCTCTGTAATTTAAAAATGATAGGGGGACAGCAGATGAGATAAATTGGAAAGGAATAACTCACTTCAGTGAAAGAGTGAATCAGTTTTTTTAGAAAAAAGGAGTGAAGCAAAATAGAGTCCAAAAGCAAATACTTTATGAATAGAGATCATTGATCCCAGCAACTTCTCTTGGCAATCATGAGAGTACACAAGTTGATCGGTACACCCAACAGGTTTTTCCCAGATGTTCCACACACATCAAAAGCAGTGAAGTCCACACACAATCAGGTTAGGAATACTAGAAGGTTATCTACACAGAAATGGTAATAGTCAGATGTTGATAAAAACTCATGCAGACTATCCCATTACCAATAACTGCTCACAACTTCTGTGGGCAAGAGAAGCTGAATTGATAAAACAATTGAGACAATCTTAGGGAATACAGACTTTCAGTGTGTGAAACACCAATTTTCTACATCATCACTGGTTCAATCCATATCAGAATCAAAACAAAAACATACTGAATCTGCATCAAAATGTAAGCAGCAATTACCTGTCTTTTTCTTTCATCCAATTTCACACTGCCATCAATTCTACAAACATCAAATCCCCTTTCACTAAAATAATAGTCCATTATGTCTAGCACTCTAGTCCACTGAGAGAATATCAAAACCTGTTGGCAGTTAATGGAATGATTTTAAAAGCTTGAAGCAAATTGGGAAGATAGAAAAGCTTGAAGTAATAGACAGCTTAAAAAACCTTGTGTCTGCGAGCAAAAAGCTTTGATAACAGCCTATCCAGCAAGTGGAACTTGCCACATTGTTCAACTATTTGTTCCACAGGTGGATAAAAACCTGCCAAGTAAAGAATGAAATTAAACGATGGTACCAAAACAAGCACATAACTATCAGTTCCAGAAATCATCTGTCACATACTAGAACCATTGAAGATAGACTCCAAGAGGTCAGGATGATTGCAATTCTTGCGAAGTTGAATCATCAAGTTATTAAGCCTTCCTTTAAATCCATTCCCTGTAAAATCAACCAGACAAGGCATTAGGACTATGAACTCGACAGGGTCCAGGGATAACTAAAAGACACTCCAAATGCAACCAGGAGACGTCATAGCACGGTAAAAATAGATCGTTGTTTTATTACAACAGAAAATATAGCAGAGATAAGAAAATGTAATTACCTTAAAATAAAATATAAGTTAAAATTTTACATTGATACAGTGGACACATTCTTTATAAAACTGAAAATCTACAGAGAGAAAACCAACTCAATTACAACAGAGTAAGTAACATATGTGTGCTTGCACTAACTCCAAGCACACATTTTCGATCAAACTGAAAATCTATAAGTAATAAACCAATGTGTGTCCCTCAAAATCAGATATTTAAGATTGTGCTAATTACCAGTGGACACATTCTCAATCAAATAGCCCTCCAGTGTCCTATTAATTAGGTGTTCCTGGAACTTTTTCTGGTAATCAGTCAAGGTGGCGTACAAAATTATCTCCTTCTTACGAGGAAGCATTTGCTCAACATCCACCTTCAACCTCCGTAGAAGAAAAGGGCGTAATATTGCATGGAGTTTTGCCACCACCTGGGATTACCACATTATTAATCAAATGATAAGTGTTTTAAGATGGAAAAGAAACAGTTATAATACTGGAAAAGATGGAAAAGAAACAGTTATAATACTGGAAAATAATCATACTTGCGCTCTCCTTCTTTCTTCCATCTCTTCTTTTTCAGATTCATTGCTGAACTTCCCAGACAGATCAAACCTGATATATAAACAGATCAGATAATATATTTTACACCAAGATTCTTCAGAATTGACATTCACTAAAGCTTATATATGAACAAATTTGGGGGATGATCAAACAGTGGCAGATTCTACATTAGACGCTCCTGCTATATGCAGCTTCATAGTGATAGACAAGGTACAACTTGCCATCCCCTATGAAATCTGAAAAGAATCAGTATAATTACTCCAATACAAGTGACTGTACAATAATAGCACGTCTCAGGACTTCTAAGGACAGACCACAATAGAAAGTCAGCTAGGAAAAATTGGGTAATTGGGTCACTTTAAGCAATCAAAGCAATTAGACACCATAGAGTAGACAGGATATTTGTTGAGGACTGATAAATGGAATATCCATCGATATTTGTAACAAGTTTTAACTAAAAAGCCCCAGAAAAGTCAAACAAATCACTTGAAGGTGAAGAAAGAACTTGGCTGCAACTTTTGCAAAACATACTAACGTATAACAGGAGCAGAGAAATACATGCTACCTGTTCCTCAAAAAAACAAAAAAAAAAAAAAAAAAAAAAAAAAAAAAAAAAAAAAAACAGGTGCAGAGAAATACAAATCACAATTATAAAAACACGTTCAAGCTGTCACAAGAAAGCACTTTAACCAAAATGGTCAGAAAAAAAGAGCTGATTACCATGACTCAAATTCATCATGGGATGAGAATATGTCGGGTAAAATGAAGTTTAACAAGGACCACAGCTCAGCTAAGTTATTCTGCAGAGGGGTTCCAGTTAACAGAAGCTTGTTTTCAATCGGCAACAGCTTCAATTCTTTGAACAGTTTGCATTTTGAGTTCTTTAACCTATGCCCCTTAGAAAGTAGAAAATAACAAAGTATCAGCACAAACAGAACAAAATGGGCTGTTTCTAAAGGAAAGACTGTAGATAGAAAATGAAAAAAATTGTATTAGTTAAAAAGGGTCAGTTGTGAGTACCTCATCAACCACAAGATATTTCCAACTGTAATGCCTCAGGAATTTCCTTGCATCACTCATTGCAATTTCATAAGACGTAATTACAATGGGAAATTTGGGACCTATGGTCCTAGGCATGTGCTTCATCCTCATCTCATCCCTCTCTTTCTTGTTACCATGATAGATAATTGCATTGATTGAGGGCACGAACCTTTCAATTGAAATAGATTAAAAAGCCTTTAGCTGCACACAAATAACACAAGACAATTTCATCCCAAAAGGGATGCAGTTCCACCAATACAAAAACAGAACATCCAGATAATGGCACAGAAATGCAGATGCTAGTGTACCTTTGCATCTCATTCAACCAATTTGAAAGTGTAGAAAGGGGAGCAATGATCAAATAGGGACCATCTAACCCATTACCCCTTCAAATGAGCAAGAAAAGCTATGGTTTGAATTGTCTTTCCAAGTCCCATTTGATCTGCTAGAATACCATTCAATCCATTTTGCCATAATGAAATCAACCACTTGACACCTTTCAGCTGATAAGATTTCAACTTTCCACCAGTCAGCAAGGGCACAAGTTCTGCCTGCTCTTTCTCGAATCTCTCTTCCTCTGTAAGGGTTGCATCTTCAATAGGCACATCTTCTTTAGATCTAGTGAGCATCGCAGCAACAGCTCTTTTGGCTTTGTTCTGCATAAATTTTTTAAACCATTTCAATGAAATGACGGTAACAACAAAACTAGCCTTCCACAATTAAGAAAAGGAAAAACCTCCAAAAGAATTTGAAATGTATTACTTACAAGGGCCACCAGAAAACTAAAGACCTACTGGGTGAATGCAAATTTCGTTCAAAGCAATACCATATTTGATATATTTTAATAATTTCCATGAGACAAAAATGAACGTAATTTTAAATGCCATCCGACAGAAAATTCAACCAGTCTAATGGAAGTATAAAACTTTCCAACAAACTCTGAACTAGATTTCTTTGATTGATGGCATATTCAAGATATAGGTAAAATACGACACAAGAAAAGGTTTACATTGTTGTAGCTTGTGGTTGCCTTCCGTTTTGAGCCACGGCCTTTCTTGTTTTCTTTACGGCTTTTCTCTTCATCGTCCATCACGGTCTGCTCATACAAAGTGAAAAAATGAACTAGATAAGAAAAAGAGCTTCAACATTTCTACATTCAACTTAAATTCTTCAAAATGTCAAGGATATACCGTTGTTGTTATGTTATCCATCTTTTCCAGTAGAAACTCAGAATAAAGCTGTGTCTGGGTAAGAAGCTCATCCAGCTTGGTAAATTGAGTGTCATTCAATATGGGCGCTTCCTTGAATTCATTTAGCTGTTCCTCTTCCTCCTTTGCCCGTGCTCGCATCAATATTTCTTCCTCCTTTGCCATATTTTCAGGTATATGAGTGGCATCCCCACTTTCTGGGTCAAAAGTTACTTCTTCCTCCAATTTGACAGCCAGCTCCTCTTTGCAGTTATCCTTCTAGAGAGGCACAGGGGATTTGATTCAGAAGAAAAATTACATAAAAATGTCTACTGAGAACCTAAGGAGCTATACTCTTGCAGGGAAAAAAGAAAACAAGAGAAATTTTCAGAATGGCACATCCATCTAACCTAAAATCAGAAAAGAAAAAGGCAAATAATTCTCCTTACTCCAACTCAAAATGCTATGTGATTAGTATGGACCTAGAATCAGCCTCAAGTACATTTTTTCTTCGGTTAGATGTGGTCATATGCCTCCATCTAAATTCATAATACACAATACAGGGAAGTGTTCCTTGATTCGGTAAACCTCCAAGCAGAAAGAACTAGCAGGTAATGCCAGAACTAGCATGTGACCCAAAAACATAGACTGAAAGCAAGAAAAAAATAAGCATCTATTTGCCTTGGAAACTCACGAAAGATCAAAAAAATTACAGCATAGAGTAAAAATCACTTTAAACAAATTGATCTGTCCATACATGTCCTGCTTCACTAATCTTCCACTCCACCACCCTCCTTGCTTCTCTGCCGTAGGGTAAGTAAAATGTCTTGAAACCAAGTTGAGTATTATTTTTTATCAAGAAAAATCCTCCTAATCTAGCAACTTATTTTCAAAGACCAGAGTTCAAAGTCAATACATTATACAGTCACCAACAATACCTACAAACTACGAATCATACTTCCAATCAAAACACCTGAAACCTTAAATGAAAGCCAGTAGGGAAAACGGTAATGAGCAACAAAACACAAACAAACATTACAAAAATAAATAAGTAAATACGCGAAATGGTAGCGCGAAAGAGTGATACCTCATTTTCGAGGACGGAAACAGGAGAGTCCGCAACTGTATTGTCCTTCACTCCATCGTCGGCCACCATTTTTCAGTCCAAACCCTAAGCTCCTATAAACAGCATTTCACATGCAAAAACAGTCCATTAAAACAAAAATGTCGGCAGTTCTAAGTAAAGCATCTACGCATCTCTGGAAAAAGTTAAGTAGAAAAACGAAATCGGACTAAAATTTAAAAGAAAAAAAAACTCAAAAATGCAGAAATCGCCACAAAAAAAACGCAGAATGTAGCAAACGAAACATACTGAATCAGTTTGTTGAACGAGCGGAAAATAATCGGAGCGGCGGAGGAGACCGGAGAGAATGGGCTGTAGCGGAAAAGGCGCACTGTATTTGCAGAATTGCAGCAAAAAGGCAAGTATAGTTTCTTTCTTTTATTGCAATCGAAAAGGTCGTGCAAGAAGACCAACAGGCGGGAAATCGATATTATAAGATTACCCTGGGAAGTTGGAAATAATATCGAGAAAGCCATCGATTGGATCGATTTGGGTGACCGTTGCGGCGTTGCGCATGTCTTTGAAATATTGTCGCATTATCCCCATAAAAAAGTTAATGCTGAGTTGTCACATCAGTAGTAGTCGAATTAAAACTTAAATTTGCAGAGAAATAACTAAAAGGAAAGTTTGATTTGTTGACCACCCTGCTAGAGGGATTTTAAAAAAAGTCCAAGCTCTGTAACACTAGTCAAGAGCAATCATATTCTCTTTGGATCTTTTGGTTTGTAAGACAAAAGATAGATAATTACTCTCTCGGTTTTATTTTAAATAGATATTTTTCATTTATATAATGATGGAGAAATTATTAATGTATTGATCAATTTTTACATTTTACCCCTTGTTTATGTTAATTTGTCTCTTGAAGAAATCACATCTATTCTCCAAGTAGAGAAAGCATTTTTCCTTAAATGCCTCGTTACTTTCATATTTACTTTTTATTTTAATATCCCACATATTTATTCTAAACTTGCATGTTGACATCAACAATCACGCTATATGATATTGATAACGAAATATGATGGAGAATTCTAATAGGGTATCAATATATCGACATAGTATGATAAAAGATATATCTCGCTATATCGATGGAGTATCATGGAGAATACTCACTGGGTATCAATATACAAACGGAGTATCATAGAGGATCAGGTTTAGTTTTACACGATACCGATATGGTATCAAGATACCGACAAAGTAGCACAAGGAATATATTTCTACTAATTTAGAGTTTGATAAATATTTAGTTTTACTCGATACGGATATGGTATCAAGATACCGACAAAGTAGCACAAGGAATATATTTCTACTAATTTAGAGTTTGATAAATAAGATTGTGACTTTAATAATTTTCTCTTGATTATTTATTATTTGTTTCTTAAAAAAAGAACTTAATCCTATGTGATACCGATAGAGTATGAATATAATGAAATATATGATACCAATATGGTATTAATATACCGGCAAAGTATCGCAGAAGATTAATTCATAATACTGATGTTGATTTTATGTGCAAAATAAGAAATGAGAAAGTAGGTAAAATAATAAATAGTTTGTGTCATGGTTCTATTAAAGACAAATAGTTTAGGCTGCGTCCAATTTGAGTAGATATTTTCATAATTGAGTCTATTTTATGTAATTTTTTTACAAAATAAAATAAAATTGATTTTTCAAAACTTAATTTAAACTTCCAAAGACCATATTAATTATTAGAGGTAAAATGAAAAAATAATTAATTTTATCCTGATTTAGTAAGTGATCAAGTAATATGGAACAAATATTTTAGTAAGATGGCCATCTAAAATATGACGGAGAAAGTATATTTCATGAGATATTTATCTCATTTTTTGTATGACATAATTTATTTTACTATTTAAGTCAAAGTAACGAGAGACATTAAATAATATTCATTATCAAATACAAAATAAGATAATCTTATGAAATACTCTACCATTATTATCTTTACCTTATCAATCTAAAATTGTTCTAAGAAGTTTGTTGCACAGTACAATGATCAAGTCTTTTCAATAAATTTTGACAAACAAGACTACAATAATTGTAGTATTAATAATGTATAAAAAGGTCACTGTTAAAGAAAAGAATTGATTGCCGCTCTAACTAATATTAATTATATAATATAAAGTGGAACAAATAAAATTTAATTTTATCTCAATATCTTAATAGAGGTAGTTATTGACGGTGACAAGCAATGGTGGTTGTGTCGAGGAATTTGTTGTTGAAGATTAATGTAGATTGTGGAAGGAAACTAAGTACCAACCAAAAATGTTAAAATTATTATTAGCCAACGACCATTTAAATCCCTTTGAAAATCTTTACACCATTAGTGAGTGACAAGTGTAGACAACACCTCCCATACGTGTAACTCGATTCTTAGATTTAATTTATACGTGGACTATTTCCTTAGAACAAAAAAGAGTGACTTTGATGTGTAGGAGATAGAATAACGGCTCAGCAAGCTAAAGAGTAGCTTCGACTCGAGAGAGGAAAGACGAATTGAGAATTTGAAGCTTCGGCATCATTTAACATTTTTATACTATGGATATCGACAGATAATTTTATATTTAATATTTTTTTAAAAAATATATATAAAATATTTAATTTTAAAAGAAATTGCTAGTTCACATGCCTCATAATTTACGTATAAATTCACCCCTGTATACTAGAGTAAGAAGGGGCCTGAGGAAGAGAGGAAGCCCGGGGCGGCTCGGTGGCTGAACTGTTTGAAAGAGAAGCAAAGCATTACTGCAGTTGATAGAGATTATAGTTGTACATACAGGCTTGTCAAAATTTGATGCCGATCAATGGCAAAGGAAGGTACAAGAAGTAATCATTTAGAAGGCACATTCATTTTGATAGTTTCTTCGATATTTGTAAAAAATCAGATAAAAACAAATATCCTAAAAATTAATTATATTAGTTGAAAAAACTCCAATAATATTCTCTCCTGGGCTGGGTGTGGCCCAAATTAACTCATATTTTGTTGACTCAAGAGGCACAAAGCATGCTACCGATAGCGGCTAGTATTCCTATCAGCTAATATAAATCCTTTATTATAAAAAAATAAAAAAAATTGGTGTCGATATCATGTGAAATTCTATGACTATTTCTACTAAAAGCTTTAGTTATTATAGAGAGTATACTTTCAATTACTTTCAAATACATTCCCTCACGTGTAGATTTAATCATTTTTTATAAATCAAATAGATGAATGTTTTTTTTGATAGCAAGTGATGATGAAAATCAAACCTTCCTTAAAATCTTTACGCAACGGATGAAGTACAAGTGGTTGGTGATTGTGAGGTGGATATGAGGTAGTTGGAGGTAGTGGTGCCAGTTGGCACACGGCATTCCTTGGCAATGGTAATAAATAGAGATTTGATAAAAAAATTATGTCCACATAAATTTTGCGTGAACGATTTATTTATTTTAAGGCTATTCAAAATTTAAATTATTCACATCTCTTAGTAATGATACAAACTAATAACTGATTATGAAAGAATACTGAATAGGTTGAAAATTGATTAATTTAGATGCAAAACATTGATGCCTTAGTATGATACCATTTTTGTAGTGTATTACAGAGGGTATAGAGCAGTCGAAGTACAAGAAATATAACACACGAATTAAATAGAGATGGATTTAAGTTAATTATGATTTCTCCTTGAAAACAAATAGACAAAATAAACTAAAAATGTAACTTATTACAATGTGGAAAGTAGTCATATCCTTCCACAGCTAGCTTTTGTTTTTGATATCTAGGAATGGTAACAGAGGTTGTCAAATCCCATATAATCGTTGTTCTCCAGCTTCTTTATCATATTTGCTATCCCCACACCACCTGCCATCCAACACAGGTTTTATTTATAACAATAACAATGTACCCAGTAGAATCCCACAAGTGGGGTCTGGATATGGTAAAAAATATACGCAAATCTTATCACTATCTCATAGAGGCAGAGAGGTTGTTTCCGAACACAGATTTATTTATAAGACCAGAAAAATAGAAAGAAGCAATGGGCAGAATGAAAGCTGCATTGATTATATACCTAAGCTGATTGCACTGGTGAATATTGTCATGGCCAGTATGAATATGATTATAGAGGCTCTTCCAACCAGAGCAATTATTCTTCGTACGACGTGCTGACCAACTAGTGCAGCAATCGTTGCCACAGATACGAAATAAGTAGCTGCATATACCAGTATAAACTGTCAAGATTCAACTTTCTAATAACATAGTTATAGTTGCCAATTCTAAGCTTATGAATGTAGGTAAAGCATTTTGAAGATACTTTTATCTTTTTGTCTATGTTGCTTACCGTATGGGACAGGGAAACGCTTCAATAGGTAATATTGCACAACTGACATGGAGGATGAGAATGTCATTGAAAAGGTTGATGTTGCACTTGCTACCTGTCACAATATGTGTATTTTGTCAAACAACAATTTACACTAAGATCATTTAAGGATTTTACATATTATCACATCCCACAACAATGTGAAACTAACATAGTTTTACTGTCAATGTATATAAGTTAAACTCGATTGGTTTTACTTGAACAGAATTATTATATTTGTACAAGAAAGAAGAAACAGAAAAGCAGATGGCGTGTATATTGAAAGACAACATGTACCTGAGGAGGGATTCCAAGTTCTAGAAAGAGAGGTCCAAGGATGAAGCCACCTCCTAGACCGAGCAATCCGCCAACAATACCAGCAACTATGCCACAACAACAGTAGAAGAAGAGTAGATGTGGCTTCCAGTTTGTTGTCTCCTTTCCTTTTGATGCAATCACCCTTGTCCCCCTGTACAGACATACTGCTTCGTATAATGAAACCGAAACAGCAACAGGTACCTAATTAACACATATATGAGTTCTTCGCATTGTTAGTGTAAGGTTAATGCTTTGAGTAAATATTGTATAACAAGGGGTGCTTTACCTGCAAGAAATTTAAAATCCAGTACTCGATGGAGCATGTCACGGTGTAGGTCTGCAAGCAGATAAATGAAAAAGCAGCATATGAGTATCTGTTAAGAGACAGCAGATTTTGCCTGGTTTTCTCAAATAAGTTAGTAGAAGTTTATCATAACCTTGACAATTTGGATAGCAAGGAAAGCCACCCAAACAAACATTAGAAGTCCCAATTCTTTCCAGTAAACATTCCGAAGCATTGGAACCTACTCAGGTGAAAATTGGATAGTTAATAACGTAGAAAAGTTGTTAAGGAAGACGCGATTAAATTTAGTCATCAAGATATCAACATAGCTTGTACTTACAGTGTCATCTACACTAGTATTAGTTAGTGGACCAGTAGGAAGTGGCCTGTACTCCCCTTCAGACTCTGCAATCATTTCAGCACATAACTTAATTGGCTTGTTTCCCGATGAATTTCCCTCAACTCTTTTACTTCTTGTATGATCTCTATGTTAAAGAAGCCAAAATTTTACCTGGCTTGGACTCTGACTCCAACAGTAGCTTTGCAGCTTCCTGGAATTTTATAGCGTGATATCAAGTTCAACTGAGTTCATGAAAGGAACAATACAACGTACTAGCATTTTTTGGGATTTGGTGAAAAAATGTAAAAGCTCACCCTTTTCATTAACGTTTCCTTGTTCCAAGTCTCAATACCCTTGAACAATGCCTTTGTCGAAGTACCTACAACATAAGTTAGCCTTTTGAAATAGATCAAATAACGTACATGGCAGGAATCCAGGAGAGTTAAGTTTCTAAAATTTTGTCACAGGTACTCAAACTAGACGTACGATAGGTATATTTAAATTGATTTGGGAATGTAAAAGTTACCAACAAAAAGGATGATAAGGAGGACAGTGACCATCCAATCAGCAAAGATGACATTGAAAGCCACTCCAATGCTAATACCAAGCATGAGCATAGGTTGTAAGAGCAAAGCCAAATCATAGTCAATTATAGGCATGTCTAGTGTTGGGTGCCTCAGCCTCATGTTGTAGTACACTGATGATCCAGCTGCTCCCATTATCATGCCTTTACAACAAATCAGTATAGTTTAATTTAGTACTACTTGACAAATATATACTTACATGTTAGTATGGAAAAAGAAGTATAGTTTATATAAAAATACTTACACTTGGAAATAGCTGTAGATGATTTTGGGTCGAAGCCAATAATAACAGTTAGCATTGGAACAAAAATTCCACCGCCGCCAACACCTCCGACGCTTCCCAACGCAGCGCCAAAAAATCCCACAATAGATCCAACAATTAGTTTCCATCCAAACTCCATCTCCTGCAGGCTCGCACAGAAAAATAATTTACCCGATGCTGTTTGATCGGGCTCGAAATTTGAAAAAAAACAACATAAAAATAACAATATATCCATTGAAATCCCACAAGTGAGGTCCGGGAGGTTAAAATATACGCATATCTTATCACTATCTCGTAGAGATAGAAATATTATTTTCGAAAGACCCTCATCTCAAAAATATCATCCGCAAAAAGCAGAAAATACTAGATATGAAACAAAATAACTAGAGCGGTATATACTTGTTTGTCGATAAATGATCACATTAAGATAAAATGAGGAGTTTAAAATTATATTATTTTAAATATCAAAAGTTATCCTTTCTTCGGTATATATAAATAAGAAATACTATCACATAAACAAGTGAAAATATTTTTGGATTTTTTTGTGGAAGTAAAATTTGAACATGGGAGTTTTTCTTCATGCTATTTTACAATGCCTCATCTAATAGCTAGATGGTCACACGATTCAACATAAATTTTTAAACAAACAAAGATCCTGAATATATAGGTTCAAGTTTTGCTAATATCGAAGATTTTTTCACATGCTTAGCGCGAGCATAAAAAAAGAATTATTCTCCACATAACTAATGTTATAATTTTACCGGCCAAACGTGTTCATAGGAGGACTTTCCATTGATGATGAACTTTGCATTCCACAGAAAATGCACAAGCCTAACTGCAAACCCTTGTGGTCTCATCTCATTATTCTCTACATGACTAATGTTATAAGTAGCAGCTGGTTCTAATTTGTCCTTCAAAGTAAGCCTTTCTGCATTAATGCCAACATTACTTATTGTGAATAATCCCCAGCAGAGTATCCATACTGTTGTTACGAGAAACGCCTTCATTCTCTTTTTCAGTTCTTCATTAGCCACCATCTTTCTGATAAACTTAAGAACTAGCAAGGTGTATATATATAGTAGAAGTGGCTTCTTTTGTTTCCTTTGAGGTAATATTTAATTGGTTATTTCTCTGTATTATATATTCCCACTTTGAAGAAACTTAGGGGAATGAAAGAACAGGAAAATATTCAAGAATATTGGAATTTGGATGCTTGAATATCCCTTTATTACCTACGACGTTTATATAAGTTGAAAGAGAAGTAACAATGTCTCCCTTTTACGTGCTTTCTATTACTCCCTTGGATCACTTTTAATTTATATGTCGTCCTTAATATAAATAGATGGTGCTTAATAAATATCATTTCACAAAATCAATGTATAAATACACTATTCTTCCTATTTTTACCTTGATAGTTAATGAATTTGAAAAGATATATTTGACCAACCAGAAGAACTAAATGCATTTCAACTAAAATTTTGATTCTAAATGCATTTCAAAATTTTAAAATCTAACATATTTAGTATCATTAATTGAAAACATGACTAAGAAAAAATATTAAATAAGGGCAAAATAGTAAAGTCATTTTTTTAATGTAAGTGCAATCACAAAAGGTGACATAGAAAAGGGACCGGAGAGAGTAATATTTTCCC
>DF357312.1:118133-139727 GCA_000787875.1 Solanum virginianum | reverse complement strand
CGCTCCCTTTCCCGGGACTTCTCCAGATACCTGCAAATATCAGAATTCATAACAGTGTCAGATGTGAAACACATTACACATCATTAACTCACATTTTAAACTAAAAAGGGTAGTAAAACAGTACTCCTTGGAGAAGTAGAAGTTTGTCTGAAAATTGCATTACCAGAAAAGGAAACAAAGCATGCCTAGCTACAAATGCATAGGTTGTTACCTGTCCCTGTCATCTCGTGCTCTTGGCTCCTCAGAGCGAGATGCTGCTCTTCCAGACTGAACAATCTCTCTGAAAAATGTAGTGTGTATACAGTCAACAATAATTAAAGATCCATGTATAAACTTAAGCTTTTTGCTTGACGATCATAGCAGAAGGCCATATAAACAAGAAAAACTACTTTGCGAACATTTTATGAGTGATTATCATACTGAATGCCAAACAATAATAAATTCAACTTGTAGACAAGATGTCATACATAGATGCTCAGAAAAGCAAGTCAATTGTAATATAAAAACACAAACTGAAGCATCTAAATATCCCGAAAGACAAGTTGAAAATTCAGAAGCAGCCTATAGCAACTAAAGGAAGCATTTTACGTCAACTACAAGTAAACAAGTCTTGTTGTCTCAAGCAAGTCAGAATTTTACGCAATAACTACAATACAATCAACTCACAGAGAGAAGAGAAGACATTCATATCATGATTAATGATCAGTGTCCTTATTAGCACTATGCATATGAACATATGTCATACTCTAAAAGCTCGTGCAGTACCTATTAACATCTTCATTTCCAACTCTTGTTGTTCCAAGTCCACCACCAAGTCTGCGGGGACGCCAATTGGGGACTGTTCTACCACGTTCAACATCAACCAGCACTCTTCTATTATCAATCTTCTTTCCATCAGCTTGTTTATATGCAGCTGAATTATATCCAAAGATTAGAGAAGGAAGCGGGACAGAAAAAGACTGAAGAACAGGAGTTAAAAGAAACCTTTCATATCCCGTGTATGCACATACTCAATGAAAGCATAACCCCTGGGTTTGTTGCTTGTCTTGTCTGTAACCAAGCGAACCTGAAACTCAAACAATTTATGAAATTAACATACTAATAAGATTATAATCATGTTTGATGCAGCGGTCAAAAAAGTTATGCTTTTATCTACACAGCACGATTAGGTACAGTAAGGTCCTAATGGCACGGCAGGCACTACGCCTAATTAGCCGTGCTCACCTTTGAATCAAAGAGCTCCCACGCGAGATGCATCACCATCACTGCTAGAGTTGCACAAGAACTGAGGCCTTATGTTTGCAATACATTCTAACTCCCCTTACCAGGGAATATTTTAAAACAAAGTAAATTATTATAGAAGTACAGTCAAATACCAGGTGTCTCCTGAAATGCGTGAAACTTTTTTGATAGCCTTTGAATCCAAAAGCAAAATCTTAGTAGCATAGATGTGATTGTAAGAAGAATAAAGAAGAGAACAAGGTTGATACTCCCAACAAACTTTTACCCAGCATAGGCAAGTATCAATCTCCGTTGTTGCTTGGAATAAGAGGCCAAAGATAAATTGCATCATTGCTCTGCTCATCTAAGAGTTCAGCTTTGTTTCATGTAATGTAGCTCGGGCTTGGAAATTGAATGATTAAGATTGGCAACTCAAAAACAAAAAGCTACCAGAAAATCAAGTTTTACCCTTACCAGGAAAATACCTAGGAGTTGAACGTCTTTACCTTTGTGGTTCTAGAAACTAATGGAATATCAAAATGAATAGAACTTGAAACTAATGATATCCAAACCAGGATAAGAGGAGAAGACATCGAACTGATACTCAATGATTGGAGCCACTATTACCTGAGTGAGGACATAAAACTAATGATATCCAAACCAGGATAAGAGGAGAAGACATCGAACTGATACTCAATGATTGGAGCCACTATTACCTGAGTGAGGACATACTTGGCAATCTGACCTTTATTTTACAAACCAAAGAAATGCTAGAACTTCACACAAAGTATCACCCATTTTCAGATTGCACTATGCACATCAACATCAGGGAAGTGTGCTAGCAGTTCAAATAACAATCCATTTCTTAACTGCAGCCTAAAGATATGCCCCCAAAGGTACAATTAAAAAAAAGAGTTCTCCAGATAATACATGGATTTGAAACCTCATCAATAAACTATTTCATTTTAAATATCTGAGAGCACTAAGGAAGTACAGAGCTAACCAGTTTATTGTTTAGCAGACATCGTCCAAATTTAGTAACTTCTTATCAAAATACTGAAGTGTGATCCATGCATAAACACATAAAAGAGAGCATCTCATGCACCTTCAGTTAAAGTTTGAAACATAAGTAGGGTGATATGTGGTACTTTAATAGGGTGACATGTGGTACTTCTTTTAAATAACTCCATCCTCATTTTGAAGGGCTTAACTATAAAGACAACATTTCAAAAAACATATCGACCCCAAAATTCTTTAAAATTAGCTTGATCAAAATCTGTTTAGAGATAGATGCAATTTTTTATAAAGCAAATAAAAAGATGCTAAAATTATAAGATGTTCAACGCTTTCAGAATATAATAAGTTGTGGACAAATCAATTTCAGAAACGACTGGGTAGTAGGGGTTAGTACCATGCCGCTATAAAGGTACACATCTTACCAACCAAAGGCCAGTAACCTGAGCCCAACAAAGGGATGCTCTATAATACCTACCCGCTTGATTGGACCAAAAGCCTCAAATTCACGTTTAACTCTGCTTTCGGTTGTCTCATAATTCTGCAATGAGAAAGAGAAACAACAAAAATAAGAAGATATTCACAAGTAAAAGCAAAAATGATCTAAAAATATCTTCACTCACAAGTCTTGCAACAAAGAGTGTCTTGTATGGATCTCCAGTAACATTTGGGTCGCTGCTAGGATCATCTGTTCAGCCAGAAAAAAACAACAATTTATTCCCTTTTTAACCATTCAATGTCTCTCAAATATTCAGATAGTAAAAAACAGGGCATTTAATACATTTCTCAAGCTCTTCAGCAGCCTTTTTAGCACCCTCCTCCAGCCGTATCTTGTGGATCCTAGCTCTTCGCTCACTCTGCATGAAATAACAAAAGCAATCTACGTGAATAAAGAAAAAAATACACAGATTCACCATACATTTTATGTAACCTATTAATAATTAATTTATGGAATCAAGTAACTCTTCCCAACCGGTATATCAGGCCAAATAATCAACTGTCTCAATCCCAAACTAGTTGGATCAGATAACCCACATCTCAAGTTCGGATAGAAATAGTAAAGATAACTAAAACGGTGATTATTTACTCCTCTAACTACAGGCATTACATTTAACAAACAGTTTCAGCTTCTGTTGACTGTGCGAGAAAACAGCATCTTCTAGATAAGATGAGAAAGCATCAGGAAGCATGTCCTTTAGCTCTACAACTTCGGGATATAATAAAGTGCTTTCCATTAAACAAGAAATAAGCACTATTCAGTGCAAAACATACATAAAACACGTAACAAAGAGTACCATGAAGGACAAAGATAAAGAACTAGACATGATATCACCCAGGAAAAAGCCTCTCTATCTCGTGAGGTATTGGTAAGGTTTGCGTACATTCTGCCCTCCCCAGACCCCACTTGTGAGATTCCACTAGGTATGTTGTTGTTTGTCGTTGTTAGACATTCAAGATTCATCCATTTCAAGATAGAAAACAATTCATATGGCATAGCACGCATAAAAAATAAAGCAAACATCATACTGAAGAACTTAAATATCACTGTTAAGAGAACATGTATAACTGCTAAAGTTAATTGGTGTTGAAGCGGTTAAAAAAGGCCCAAAAATTTTTATTTTTTTTAAAAAAGAAGAAGAATGAAGATCCAATCCTCGATTAAACCATATGCACCTACCAAAAAAGATCAGAAAAGGAATTGCAGAATACATAATAATCATACCGGGGTTTCAACCTCAGGGACCGGTGGAGCATATTCTGGATCACCAGGTTCAGCAAAGTTACTGACAAACTGTGCCATCCCTGTAGGACAAATGAGAATAAATCTAAGAATTATACAAGATAACTAATGGAACAAGAAATGACTCAATCAATGAAGAATTTTAACCTGTATATGAAGGACATTTTCTCTTCTCCGGGGGTGGTTTGTACTCCAAAGGTGGTCGGGGCTCAAACAGCTTCAGAAGATTAGCAGTCAACCCAGTTGGATGACTTTGACCAATCTACATAAAGTACATACATTAACAAAGATATACACAAACTTGCAACAGAAGTGAAGAACAAAGAAATGGGTTGATAATACTGCAACAGCCTGATAACATAGTTCTACTGTTACTTTAAGCTAAGTATCTAGTCAGAGCATATTTAGCTATCATAAAAAGCACAACAAACATGCATCTTAAATAATTTCTAGTCTCATCTAACAAATAATTTCTAGTTGGAATTGGACTAGTTCCAAAAATATTACGAAACTAGAGTTAAACCACACCACCTACTCGCTAATCTATAATGAAAAATCACCAAAACAACCAACCAACCAACAAACAAATCCTAAATTCTCAAACTAATTGGGATTGATATATGAATCCACACCAATCCCGCTCCATCTGAGCCTTTTTTTTTCCAGTTGAGAATCCCTAACCAAACTGAGAGAGGGACTTAATGTGAGTTCACTAACAATAACTAACTGAATAGACCATGATCCCAACTAGTCGGATACTTCGCTTCAACAGTGTTTTTTTCTTCGCTAAATCCGCACTAGAACCCCATAAATCACTAATACCAAACAAATTGAAGAAACAGCGCACAAAATCATCTAAATTTCTAACCCAACACTCATCAAGAAAGAACAAAATAAAAACCTAAACAATCAAACAACAAAAGCCCTAGTTTAACAATCTAAACCAGAAAACAACGAAGATAACAGATCGGGAATTATAACTAACCAGCTTGAGCTGCATGACATTAGCGCGATTCTGGGCCTTCGCACGGGCCTGAACGGTAGGGTTGTTCCGCATGAATGCATCGTTGAAGTCTCCCATGCTCGGAACAATTGAAACCGACTAGGGTTTCTGCTAGATGTGAATCGCCGCCGCAAGTCGATACGAAGAAATGGAGATTGAACTGATAGAGTATGGAGAGATGGAGAAGATAGTTGAGAGTTGAGAGCGGCAGGAAAGCCGAAATAGAAACAAGGGTTTATTTGCAGAAGAGGAGCGGGTTATATAAAACCCGACCACTCTACTCCATCATCCAATCGGGCACAAGCTCACTTGCTTGATTTATTTTACGCTAAAAAAAAAAGGACCCTTTAAACAAATTATTTACCATCCCAGATTCCACCTTTAAATAATTTCTTATTGTACCTGTTCGATCCAAATTAATTGTCCCTTATATCCCTTTACCTCGTCTTTTTTATTTATACATGACATTAGCATCACTGCTATGAATTAATTTTCTGTGATATTTTATTAATATATTAATATCATATCAGTATCATATATTTCATCAATATATCGATATCTTATTAACATTATATAGAATTGAGTTTTTTTTAAGAAATAAAGAAAAAACAGTTAAAATATAATATCGATTGGGTATTATAAAAAACTCTACTGGCATTCTCTGCGATACTCTGCGGGTATATTGATATCCTATCGGAGCCTATGTAGCAAGCCAAGGTGGGGCAAGAGAATTGGCACGTTATGGTGAAAGATAATGATACTCAAGGGTGAAGAAAGTGAGAGGATGAGACAAGATAATGAAGATGAGATAAGAAATCATACTTAATAGACAGGCTTTTGGCAGAATAAAAGCATTCGAAAGCCATAAGGGCTTTATAAAATAAATTTTATATAGTGTACAAATGTACAATAGTAACAATTAAAAGGCTTCCAGGTGTTTTCTCCAAGACCTGAAACCTATATAATGTATACAATATTGAGACAAAAATGATGTTGTGCTACATATGTATAACGTATACATAACATATTTTGCTGCTATGACTTTGATTTTGTATATTTATTTGACAAAATTCATGAAAGAGTAAGATCCATTGATTGGATCAGTTCTAGAGAAGAAGTCAATCGATGTTCTTGTTGTCAGAAGACATATCAAGCTTCAAGTCAGAAGCTAGTTAGCTCTTCATCCTTTACCTCCCTGATGATGATCAAGCTCACTGGAATCACCGCTCGAGGAGGAAGGGTTGAGCCCATAATCACTTGTCGCTCCATATTCACTGCTATTGAATTCTTGGTTTGCTATCATTTCCCTAAACTTGATCATGTCAGCATTGTATGCAGCAGTATCATATTCCGAGGTCCCACTTGAGCCAAAAATGCCATTCTTGGTACCATCAGTCAAGTCTTCCAAAGATGAATCGCCATCCAAAGCTCGCATAATCTGTTCATTAGAATGTGCATCACCAATTATCCCCAGAAAGTAGAAGAGAAAAGGAGCATATCCAAAGAGTCTAATTGCAATGGTATAAGATGTAAGTTCAAAGTAATAGATTATGTGAAAAGGTAAACCAAAAAACAATGTGCTGATCGCACTTAACATAGGAGGGTCTAGTTTGATAGCTCTAATCTAGAAGGTGACATGCCTGAGTCATGTTTGGACGTCTTTTAGCAGAATGACGAGTGCTAACAGCAGCACAGACTACTAGCTGACGCAGCTCATTTGGAACACTGTTTCCTTCAAGAGGAGCACCTATCAATTTGTCGTAGTTTCCCTCTTCCAATGCTGTTTTAAGAAGGGGTCTAGCCTGTTCATATTCATGTATTAGGTTAATAAGGATATGCATATACAGAGATGAATGTCTAAGTACATGTTTAAAATCTATATATTGTTGATGTAATGAATGAGAGATGGAAACTTGAGATCAAGAACGAACCCACTCTACTAAACTGTCCTCCATAATATTGCTAGGATCAATAGGTTTCTTCCCAGTTACGAGTTCCAAAAGCACAACGCCAAATGAGAACACATCTGACTTGTCTGTTAGCTTGCCAGTTGATGCATATTCAGGAGCCAAGTACCTGCAGTATATGACAAGGTAATTTTCCCACACAGTTATCCTCTAATGATGTTCCCAACTAGCAAACATTTTCAAGGATAAGATGGTTTCTCATTACTGATGCATAATTTCTTACAGATGTTCACATGGAAAGTTACTAACGACCTTAATCTTAAAATCAAGGACATGCATCTATTACTTTAACCAAAATTCGAAAAGAAAAAGGCTTCTAAAATGTTTTTCATGTGTGCTAAACATTGGTTTTATTTGGCCTTATCTCCTGCCTAAATTACTATAACTAAAGCATATGAAAAGTTTTATGAAAATCAGAAACTACAAAACCCCAAAACAAAAACATCAAACTGATTTCAGGACATTCCAAATCTTGCTCAGAATTATCAATTTTGTAGGCTTTTAGATTGATAACATGGTATATGATTGGATTTCAAGCAATTAAGATCTTTCGGTAAGTCTAGAGACATCTAAAGATACTAGATTATGTCACCTCTAAAGATAAGCACCAACCTTCACCCAGTATTATTTCTTTTACCTCTCAAAAGTTGAAAAATGATATGCTTCACTCACCCGAAAGTTCCCATAACACGGGTGGAGACATGAGTTAAGTTGTCAGAAGACAGCTTAGCCAATCCAAAATCTGCCACCTGAGAAACCAGAAATACTCTTGAAAGTACCAAAATCAACGTGGTTATTAAGCAACAATTCAAATAAAAGTAGAGATCTTACATGGAAAACCAACTTCCCAAGTTTCTTGACATATGCAAAATACATTTTTAAAAAAAAAAAAACACGAGACAATAATGACTACGAATATTTTTACCTTAGCTTCAAAGTTGTCCTCAAGTAGAATGTTTGCAGCCTTTATATCACGGTGGATAATTTTAGGATGGCCTGTGTATAGAAAGAAGAGTTGAAAAGATAAACAAAGAGAAAAAGAAAAGGGAAGCGGTGTGGAAAGAAAATTGTCATACAATCTTCATGGAGGTAAGATAATCCTTTTGCTGATCCCAACGCAATTTTAAGCTTTGTTCCCCAATCCATAACATGATCTCCCTTCCCTGCAAACAAATTTGATTTGACCATTAGCATGGAGAGCATTTTCAACAGGTCAAATGGTTTTCTACAAGGATTTGACTCATATATTTACAACGTAAACAATTTTTTGTTATTACTTGCTGTATTTTTCTCTCTTGTAGTATCTCGTCTTATTTTTCAGGTTACTAATCCCACTTTGTATAAATAGTTACCTGTAGTTATATTTAAGGTGACCTGATAGTTTAATAATTCTTTATACCTTCTAGTGTATATCAACTATTAAGAAAGTCTTTCAACAATACAGTTCTACACTCAATTATGAAGTCATTTTAAGTGGTGCAGGATGTATCATAAAAGGGAGTATTCAATGACAGGGGAAGTACCATGAAGATGGAATTCCAAGGTTTTGTTGGGAACATACTCATAGACCAACATTCGCTGTTTATCAGCAATGCAGTATCCAACAAGAGAAACAAGGTGGCGATGATGAACTCTGCTAATGATATCAACCTCTGCCTGAAATTCTCGTTCACCTTGTCCACTGCCCGACTTCAAACTCTTGACAGCTACCACCGTTCCATCAACCAAAACACCTTTATGTACATACCCAAAACCACCTTGGCCTAACAAATTGGCCTTGGAAAATCCAGAAGTTGCTCTAGCTAGCTCCTCATAAGTGAACTGACTCTTCGAGAACCCACCACGACCCCGCGGAGATGCCACAAGAGCTTGGCCATTGACAGCAGAACTGCTACCGTTACTTGTGGTAGGAACCTTAACAAGGTGTTCCATGGGTTTAGGACCTTTGTAGTACGGATTATTAGTACCTGCACCTGAAAACAAAAATATACACCGTTAATAGGATGGTGAAACCTCCTAACGGTTTTGAGTTTCTCATTGAAACAACGAATGTGTGCTTGAATAATTATAATAGATATTGGATATGCATATAAGCTAAACTCTTACTTATATAACAGAGTACTAATTACTTGGACACAGTTGCTTTCAAGCAACTCGAATGTTCACGTTTTTTTTTTCAATTTACTATATCAGGATATGCAACTTATACTCAAAACAGAATAGACATAGAGGTTACAATTTTACCAACCTTTAGGTGGACGTCCAGGACCAGGTATAGGATCGGTATAGTAGTGCTCTTTCTTCTTCCTTCTCCAGTAAATTAAGCAAACAATGACAACGGCAAAAATCAACATTCCCACCACTGCCATTCCCGCAACTATAAACATTTCAGATGAACTTGCATTAGCTGGTGACGGGCCATGGTTGCTTGATGACTTACCAGCTGCTGGTTTCTCTGAACGTGGCGGACTGCCTGGTTTTTCAGAAGGTGCTGTTTTTTCTAAAGGTGGTAGGGGAGGAGATAATTTTGCAGAAGATGATGATGGTGGTTCCGAGGAAACTGGGGGTGGGGGGGAGAATGTGGGTGAGGTTGGAGGAGGCGACTGATCGGGAGCCTTAGGTAATGGTGCCGGTGGTGATTCAGAAGATGAGGGTGGTGGTGATGATGGCGATGGCGATGACGGAGGAGAAGATGGTGGTGATTGAGGTGGAGGTGAATTTACTGGTGGAGGAGATTGTGGGGCTGGGGAGTTAGGCGGAGCCGGTGGTGGAGATTGTGGCGGAGATGGGGAGGGTGAGGATGGAGGATTAGAAGGAGGGGAGGGAGTAGGGACATTTTTGTCGGGCGGAGCATTGCCATTTTTGTCGGACGGAGCAGTGCTATTTTTGTCAGACGGAGCAGTACCAGGAGACGATTGCATGTCTCAACAACGGTCCTGTTAACTGCTCGTCTCAACAAATCCTCAATGCTCCTACATTTCCATAAAAAAAGAAAAAAAGTTGTTACATTGTTAAACAATACAATTGAAGATCCTAATATTTATCACAATACAATATTGATTTTTTCCTTTCCTCTTTAACATGGAAAGAAGTTTACCTGAAAGATATATGAGAACAAGGGGTTCTCAAAGGGGAGAGAGAAATCTTAGCATTGTGATGTTCAAAGAAAGCTTACCCCTTTCCCCTCTCTCACACTCAAACTGTTTGCCTTCTACAAAGGAGGACCCTTATCTCTCTCCAATTTATTTTTATTTTATTTTTTTGGGGGAAGGGGGGCACGTCTAAGTATTTCGTAAAATTAGTCAATAGTATTACATACTTGAATTAAGTCGGACCAAGTGTAGTCTCCCGTCCTGATCTTGCATAAAATGGCAATACTTCATGGTGTTTATGCAATCCAAAACTTGATTTCTCTATTTCCCATTAACTCTGAGCAATTGTGAGTACATAATTGAGAAGAAATGGAAGAAATATTGTACTTCAGTCTATTTGTTGCATGAAGATTTGAAGCAGTAATTGTGGGAGCAAGCAAGAGGAGACAATCAGTTTATCTTCTCTATTCGACCCGGTATGGCTTTATAGCCTTTTAAGTTTTGACATTTACATGAGAAGTTGACGCCGATTCATATGTAATATTTCCAAAGTGTAAGTAGTCGTTAAAATTATTCTTAAAAGAGAATCTATTATTCAATTCAAACATTTTGCACTTGTTTATGGAACAACGGAGAGAAACAAAACTAAAAACTAGCAGCATGAAAGTATAATGAATGGAGGGACAAAAACAAATCATACTACATGTCCAAATGAAAAAAATCATCAAGGGCACTACTACTACTTATCCTCCAGACCCCTGTACCTTAACGAGGCTGTTTATGTAGGGTAAAGAACCTCTTATGAGTATCCCACTTGTCCCGGAGTCCATAGTGTCTCAATCTTCTGCTTTCTTAGGTGATAAAAGTATATCATTGTGTCCATGTGGATAACTACAGTATTACTGTCAGAACAAGGTACTACTACTTATTCTCCAGATCTGTGTACCATAACAAGGCTGTTTATGTAGGGTAAGAACCTCTTCTGAGTATCCACTCGTCCAGGACTCTGCAGTGTCTCAACCTTCCGCCCCTTAGGTGATAAAAGTATATTTTTGTGTCGGTGTGGATCACCATCAGTACAGGGTAGTACCTCACAACACTCCTCCTTGGGCATTCCAACCACTTGACTACGAGGCTTCTTGCTTCCAAGATTTACACTGACACTGAGCTTCAGGTCCATGTCCACACCTCCATAGATGTCTAATGGAAACATTTCCAAAGTCATTATGAGCAGTAACATAGCACACCTCATCTCCTATCTGTGTTAAGGTACCACATTGCTCAGATTGAATGATAGGTACATGTAGAACTGCTGGAATCTCATGTTTCACATCGAACGCTAGCACTTAATTTGATGATGTATTCCTCCAGTAAGCCACCCCCTTCATATAAGATCCTCCACCAGCAAGACTTGTATTTTCCAGCTCTAGACAGTCTGAAGGAGAGCACCTCCATGAATCTGATTCAGAACAGTAAATTTCAAAGCAGACGACTGGATGATCAAGAACAGGGACTGCAGCGACCACATGATAAAATGATTCGATATTATACTGAGGATCAAATGCAAGGACAACGGCTGGATCGGATCCGTGGTAATATTGAGGAGAGGGGGGAGGGGGGGGAGCTTTTTCCAGTCTTTGGTTGCAGGATTGCAAACGTAATGTGTCTCCTTCCCCCGACAAAGGAGCAAGCCGCTGGTAGAACTTAGTACTTTAACATCCTCGGGCAAGAAACTGAGGGAAGGACTCGGGACTCCGTTCCTGGAACACTGCAGAGACAAAAATATAGGGGGATCAGCGGAGCATTGCCATTTTTGTCGGACGGAGCAGTGCTATTTTTGTCAGACGGAGCAGTACCAGGAGACGATTGCATGTCTCAACAACGGTCCTGTTAACTGCCTTGAAAATAGTTAAGTCATATTATAGTACAGAAAGAGTACAAAATAAAATAATTTAACTCCACACACTATTTTAAAATCACACGCTTACATCCTCTTATATTACAAAAAAAACCTTGCACAAATATATTAACTTGGTTACAAACACATTCATGTATTTTAAAATTAAAAAGGTATATTTCGTACTATGCAAGGGCGGAGCTACCCTTCATTAAGGAGTGTCAAACAATACCCTTTCGTCAAAAATTACATTGTATATATAGATTAACATTTGATTTAATAAATTCTTACATAAGTATTGAAACCTTTGACACAAGTTAAATATTCAGTGTAGTGGCTATGACTTTTTATACAGATACAAAACAATATATTGTTCCATATAAAATGAAGATATTTAAAATTTTAAGTGTTTAATTTAAAATGAGTATATCAGGAGACGGGTTATATTACAAAAGATTTTAATATATAGTTTACCTAATATATATCAAAATAACACTGACTATCAGAAATAAGATAATTCTGTCCTTTGTTTAGTTTTCGTTCACAATATCTTACAAGCTAAATAGCTCAAAAAAGTCTAAACAAACTGAAATAAACGATTCAAAGTGAGACAACTTAGTCCTCCGTTTCATTTTTGGCCCAATATCAATTGTTCAGAATACTATTCAGAAACTATGGGTGTGTTTGGTATGTAGAAAAATATTTTTCAGAAAATATTTTTTCATTTTTTCATGTTTGGTTGGCTTAAATATTTTCGTTTAAACTACACACTAATCAACTAAATCCGAAATGAAAATCCCCATTTAAACACCTGGTCGCTCAAAGCTCCACGAGTGTACCAAATGAAATCTGCGCTAAGTGTTTCTGTGTGAACCATTCCTCCCCTTCATAGGCCCCCATCTTCTTACCAAAGCAACTGCTTGTCTGTATTTATCCAGCTACATATGGCTTGTCATTCTGACTTTACTAATGATTCCTTTATATAAAAGATTAGGTGCAACCTTTTGTGGTAGTACAGCTTGAACATTACAAAAGAGCCAGGTGATACCATAGGCTGGAGCATTCCATAACACTGAAGCCGAAGTTGCAGTTGACACAGGTGAGAAGACAACTGACTAACATCAAAGAACTACATGCAGTTTTTTTTGCTATTTGTGAAAAGGTGCATCTTCCTGAGATCTATATATATATTATACATCAATCTCCATTCTTGAGCTCATCTTCTAGAGATTTATATTATAAATCAATCTCCATTTCTTGAGTAGCATTCTGACTCTTCTCTGTAGCTGTTTTAACATCACTTTCAGCAGGAGCTTGAGGCTTCCAAAATGGTGGTGGCCAAGATATTTGAGTTGTATTAGTATTATCTTTGCTATGGGAGTCCTCCTTCCCTCTATTCTTAGGAGATACATCTAATGAGTCGACTGGTTTGACAGGCTTGTCCCTCTCAGACGAAGTTCCCTCAACTAAATCAACTCTAGGTGTTGATGAACGACCTGTAGCAATGGTAGCTGAAGGAAAAGCCTTCTCTGGTGGAACAACTGGCTTATAACTTGATGGTAGGAGATCATCCCAGTTTTCCAAAAGCTCCTTGTACACCTTACGAAGAGTAACCTCAGTGAGTCCAGTCACCTTACATATTTCAGCCTGGGTCTTCCGCTTGTCTTCTAGTTGACATGCCAAATATATTGCAGCAGCAGATATACTAATTGGATTCCTTCGTGTGCAAAAACATTTATTGATGATAACTTCACCAATGTGAGTTGCCAGCTCCTGATGCAAATGTTGTGCAAGATACAATCAAAAGATTTAGTAAATAAAAGGAACCTTTAAGTAAACGGGAACACTAACTTGATGAAATATACTAAACACATTGGACCAACATGACATGGCTTATTCAGGGTCTCAACCAAACTGCTGATCGAGAAAGAGAGTTTTTTCCAGCCATCAGTCATCTTTTACAACCTAATAAAAGCAACTGACTTCTAACTTTTCAATGAACTGGCTAGGTACCTGAGCAGATTTGTTCAGCTGAAGAAGTGTACAAAACCTTGGCATATGGACTGATATAGAATTACTATTGATAGGTTGACTGAGTTGTAACGCTTCTCCAAGAATCTTTATGTACTTCCCGATTTCCTTCTGAGGTAAATTGGCTGCAACTGATATTTCCTAGTTATCAAATAATTCAAATTAGAGAAGCTCAGGAAAAGGGTTCCTGAGATTTTGTTTTTGAAATGCATCTCAGACTACCACGCAATTACAAAAAATTAAGCGTCCAATTGGGAAAAAACAAAAAAACTCAAAAGCCAAAATGTTCAGTTTGACCTACAATTGGGAGAATGTCTCGTTATTTCAAATTAAACATGGTATACAATTAATAACCATTGACAATTGCAGATTAGCATGACATCAAAAATGATATTGCTGCAAACTTGAGACCTCAACACATACACACTCTCTCGCTGTCACTCTAAACACAGTAATAACAATTGATAATAGTAGCATGGTAATACATCTCAAATTTGATAATGCTTTCTACGCTGTTCTTGCTATTTTGAAGCAATCTTCTATTTCGTGGAGAATGTGGCATTAACCATTTAATTTGGCTTTCAGTGTAATCAAACGGGTGGTAAGTAGCAAATACCTATTAACTACTTTAAAGTTAGCTGTAGATATAGTGCTGATGATCAAACTTTCTGACAGAATTTTTGTTGCAAATATACTCCAACTCCAGATTAGCAGACTCTACTAAAGGAAACTAAGGGAAAGGGAAAGAAGTAGAAGAGTTTCGCATCCCTTCTTTTGTTCTAGAACACGAGGGAAAAGAACATTGTGGGGATTGGGGGTGAGGGGAAAGAAATTCCCTTTACGGCCCACCAAAAGTATCCTGCCTTTTCTCTTCTGATTTCCTAATTGTACTTTTTTTTTTCTTCCCTTCCCCGACTTCACTAACCATAGTGTATCTTCCATTTCAGATAGGAAATAAGAGAAGTAGAAAGTGAGAGAGATGTAGGAGAAGGCAAAAGGATATTAAGATCTGAATACACCCAAAGATGGACTTGAATGAGAGAACCAGAAAAGAAACAGCAAGACCAAATGAGCTAAAAACCACAAAATTTTGGCTGAAAAGAGCAGGTGCTCTGAGAAAACATTCCACACCTGTAACTACGAGCAGTCACTTGATGTTGTTTTACTCAATAAAATTATCTTATTTAAAAAAATAGAAAAAAGAACACCAAAGTTCCATACTATTGACTGAAATGTTACAACATTATGCAAGACAAGAGAACTACATCCTGGTGTGTTAACAAAACGGACCTCCTGTCTAGCTCAACATGAAAAACTAGCTCATGAGATTAAGATTTTCTAACACCATATTAAGAGAATACAGCTCAACTCTCTATCAACGTGGGACTCTAACTATGTTTTGTACAGAGGAAAAATGTTTCCATGAAATATATTCTTTGTGACAAGCGTTTATCTGAAAAATCAATTTTGAATATCTTATGACATTTGTTGGGCATACACTAGTTGACATGTGATAATCATACAATTATACAACAATTTTTTCTTGGTGATTCAGTGCCTTTGAGTTGATTGAAGCAAGTGATACATAGTAACAGCTGTGGTACTTGGAATGAAAATGAGTTCCGCCAACAATGGATGGTAGTAGTATTTCCTGAATTTTTGTCATACTAAACACATCTATAGTAGCTCTTTTCCCAATATATGAAGTCACTTATTGTTTTTCCGACCCTCCATTCCTCTATAAAGATGTTCCTTACTCCAAAAAAATTTGGCCGAGTTCATCTAGATGCCAATTAAATGGATTGTATAGACAGAGCAAAACTTAGAGCTTGATTGATCTCGTTTCTTTCAAATTCAGCAATGGCACAGTATATAGGCTAGACACAACACGTAAAGATCACAAGGACGTTATGGCATCCATTTACCAATTTAGCATACCTGCAGAGTTCTTGGCTCTTGGGCTTCCCTTATAGCGTGTACAAGAGCAGCAGTAGCAAGCGCTTCCACACTCCGATTCCTTAAGCACGTTGCCGAAGAACAATCCCTGAAGAGCTGAAACGCGTGGTCCGATATATCATAATCCAGTCGCAGAATAGAAGCCACATCAATAATCTGCAAATAAGCCCGGAGATTCTCCACCACGACAGAAGAAGAACACGAACTGGAGGTAGACGACGTCGTTTCGAGGACCCGCTCGAGCTCTGCGAGGTGACCGGCGAATGAAATGGATGATTGGGCAAATACTGGGTAGGGTTCGAGAGACCAAGTAGAGAAAGCAGTGATGAAACCAGTGGGTTCAAATGGGTCTTCATCGTCGTTAGTGGCGGAGATGGGAAGAGTGGGGAGATCGGAAGTGGCGAGGCACAGAGGAGAATCTTGGGCACGCATATGAAAAAGATGATGGGATTGGGTTAGTCGCTCCTCCACTACACGGCCGCAGGATGTGCACTCTGTTATCGGTCTGCCGCTGGTGCTGGTGGCGCACCGCCCTTGCTCCGCCGAGCAGTACGGACACCGCATTTTTACGACTTCAATTAGCTAGGTGTGGGACTGGAGTACTGGTCCTGCTGGACCCAATTACATTTGTTAAAGAATTTAGGCTACCGGTGCAGTAATACTTGGGTGCCATGGTTGGATATTTTGAAATAAGTTATCCCCGTGATAATTTATTCTATTACTGTAATATAAATAATGTATAAATTATTTTAAATTTATCAATTAAAATATTAAAATTTTATTTTTTTATTATCTTCATATATATAATTATTTATTTTTATTCATCACATTACTTAAGTTTGCTAAGTATGAATTTATAAACACTTTTGACTTCAAAATATTTTGGAGTTCGATATGAATTTTTTTTCCTTTTATTCTAGAGTTGAACTTCGTAATCATAAAATTTCAAAAGTTAGGTTTTATAATTACCAAAGAAATTTAATATAATAAAAAAATTACTTTAAATTATTCATAAAAAATCAAGAATAACTCTACTTTATATTCATGACTAAATATAAGTCACATTTTAAATATAATTTTCATTTAAAAATTCAAATTACATAATGAAATGTGATCAAATGGCCATTTATATGTTAAAATTATTATTTTTTCTCTATAAAATGCAATTTTTTTATTCTTGAGATAGTAATAAAGTTTACGTATTTTTATTTTTATTCATATTTTATTTATAAAATAACATCAAATATACTCCATTGATTGAATTATATCAATTATGTTGTCACATGTTAAAACGTCAAGATGCAATAATACTAACTATTTTGTTCAAAAGATTTCAAATTTAAATATTGAAAATAAAAATCACTAGCAAAATAGATTCCAAACAATATGTGAAAAACACAAATAAGGAAACATTATAAAATTAACATTTGGCAAAGGTGACTTTTTAAGCTACTAAGCACAAGTAACAAATGTGCTTCATAATTTGTAACCGTAAACTTGACTTATTATTGTCTATTGTTAATAGTGTGATTATAAAATATAATTGATAAACATAATTTTTAATAAAGAGTATTGCTTAAGTAGACATATCATTCGAGTGATATTTGCTTCTTCACACTTATATAATAGTAATAATAATAATAATAAAAGGATTTGGCCAAATATAAATTTCTATTGTTATTATTTGTCAATATATATATATATATATATATGTTTTTAAAATTACTAGATGGATCAAAAAATATTTATCTTCAATCAAATTATAAGTAAAAAATGATGACCATAAAAATAGATAATCGATATACAATTACGATAACAAAGGATTCATTTTATTCCATCGAATCACAATATTCACACTGGAATAGAAATGCAAATCAAATTCAAATATGATGCAAACATATAAATAATGCATATAAAAAGAAAAAGGCTCAAACATATAAACGTATATTATACTTACAAGTAATAGCAAAATACAATATGTAAAAAGTATTTACAATATTTGAAATTTGATTTATAAATATTTGTTATATCAACAAGGTAGACAAAGTCATGCATTCTCATCTCAAATTTAAGACCAAAGTTCCAAACACATGCTCATTCTTTCTATTTTGTGATTTTATATTTAAGTTAATGATATTTAGAAAAAAGCACATATGTTTAGATGGTGAAGCTTGACTATTTTAATTTATTAAAACTCGTTTTCTTCTAATTTATATGAGTTTTTTTTATAATAATAATAACATATTCAGTAAAATTTTACAAGTAGAATAATTTATAACTATATGATATCTATTATTTATTTTAAAGAAAAAAGGGTTAAGGATACCTTAAATTATGTGAAATGAACGAAAAAAAGTTCTTCGTTTATATTTTGGTTAAAAGATGTCCTTTTAGTCAATGCTTCGATCTAAAAATATCCTTGTTGTTGATAGTTTGGTTAAAAAATACTGTTATTATTACTAAATTGGTCAAAAATGCTCTTTTTCAAATAAATATATTAATTATTTTCTTTTTAAATATATTATGTTCCTAATAAAAACATAAAATATATTATGTTCCTAATAAAAACATTACTTTTGAATAGCTCTTTTCTTGTTTTGTTTCTTTTAAAATCACTTTAATTAATAAAAAAGTAAGATAATAATTTTTTTCTTAATCTCATTTATCGGTTAGAATAGAACATCGTATCCTTTTAACAAATAATATATGTCACAAGTATAAGATCATTGTAATCCAATATTAATTTTTATTTAGATAACAATAAAAATAGTACTAATTACGATAAAACAAGAAATATTTTTATTTTTAACTTTTTCTCAAATTGAAGCAGAATAAATATTTTATTTTTAAAAAATATTATCAGAAAAATAATGCATTAAAAAAATAAATAATAAATTTATTTAAAAAAAAGAATATAATTTTTTAAAAATTTATTTCACATAGTTCAAGGAGATTTTTGACCTTTTTTATTTTAAAAAAAAATTTCTCTCTTAAAGATCATTATCGAATTAAATTAATTTATGCAAATATTTTTTTTCCTCTCTTAAAAGATTGTTATTGAATTAAATTATATTACATAAAATTAAGACGGAGAAAGTATTAGTTCAAAATTGAACATTTACATCATACTATTGGTAATTAGACCTCCAAAGTACCTTTGCCTTTGGAGAGGCCCGAGGCAATCAACTACTTTTATATATCGCCAAATTTAAATTCCTATTTTACCAATATAGATTACCCCTAATTTCTTTTTTGGAATTACTATACCGATCAAAAAATATTTATTATAAAAAGTTAAATTTCAAATTACTTTTTAATTCCCTGCACAATTAGATAACAGAGAAACCATTTTATCCCCGTTGAATCACATTTTCCCACAACGGAATTAGGGATGCCTGACAAAAATCAAATTCAAATATAGAGCAAACCTATAAAAAGACAACAGAGAAGGAATTTTATTCATAGAAAAGGGGAATAAGGTAAAATTGAAATGAAGGATGACGATGCTCTTCCTATATCAACGCCGACTGCATCTTCATCATCCTTCTCAATTCCGAAGAAGGAAACTTCCGATTACGCTTTCGGAAAAGGTCGTTACAAGTGTTGGGCTTTTTCCGCTATCTTATTGTTAGCTTTCTGGTCTATGCTCACCGGAACTTTTACTCTCCGTTGGTCTGCCGCTGACCTTAACGCCATCTACGATGATATCGACATTCCCCTCCCCGAAGATCTCGACGTTCTCGTCCGTACATATCCCTACCTCTTTTTTTTAAAAAAAAAATTCATGTTGTTCTAGTTTGGGATTGAGGCAGAGTAGATTGATTGATTGGATTGCCGAGTTATTAGTAACTTTGATATTTCGTTTGATTGTTTGTTGGAAATTGTATGTAATTTTTGGCAGGAAATAGAAGAAAGGGAGAAGTTAGTGAAGCATATGTGGGATGTATACACAAACAGCCGTGGGATCACACTGATAAAGTTTTGGCAGGAAGCGTTTGAGGCGGCCTACGAGGAGTTAACCAGTGACGTTCCTGGAGTCCCCGAGGAGGCCATTTCCGAGATCGCTAAGATGTCTGTACGCTACATTCCAATTGAATCTCCACATCTTCATTCAACGGTTAGCTCTTTCTCTCCTTCCCTTTGAATTCAGTTCTTCCGTGTGGTTAATCATGTTTGCTTGGCAATTTGGGGGTTTATTATTAGATAATTTGATTACTTTTCACGACTGAAATTTGTTTCTGAACTACCATGAGAGGACATAGAGGAGGTTCAGTGACAAGTTGACACAAGGTACAAACAGCTTTTCACGTCACTTGAGTGAGATATTGGAGCTGGAACGATATAGAATTCATAGTTGCAATGATAAAACACGAGGCTTATCTATCATTTTAGGAAGTAATTTGATTACAACTTCGAACTATTCCACACCAGTTGAATTTACACTGCTGATGTACAACTTCATATTTGTATCGATTCAATTGCATTTACCTCTTTAGGATATGTTGGACTGGAAAGAGTTCTTGGAGGGATATTCTTCTTTGTCAAGCATCAATATGATGTGTAAAGGAGGAGTGCAGATTCCTTTAAGATTTTACTTTTCACTCTAGCAACTGAATTTCAATTTACACACAACTTCTAAACGGGAGCAACACCATAGTTTCTGACAACTTTGCTAGACAGAACACTGACGTGATGAAAGTCTGTATCATCATATATCTGTGCTTTTAGTGGTGTGCCCTGAGGCAATCTAGAATTTAGTGCACGTGGTTTAAATCACAGAGATGTTGGTTGTCTTCTCTGCTGTAATAGTATAAGTGTGGAAGGGTTATGGTTATATTCCACCAATTGAACATAGTTGGTGAGCACATGAACATTAATGTCTATCTCATATTTGAGAAGTAAGATGCCATCAAAACTCCTTGCTTTTGAGGCATGACATCACGGCCCTTCTTGGATAAATTATCCTCTATGTTCACCTTTTGGCTTTTGTCATCGTGCTCTTCATCAGAACCAGCTCTATTATCAACCATTGCCTCTTTGTTGTTAGTTCCAAAACCAATATTTAGATAAGTACGAGTTACCTTCCCCAAAAAAGTAATATTTAGATACCTACTAGAGGATACAGGATTTAGGCTAGAAGCGAAGGCTGGGTCCTAGACATGTTGTGACCCTGAAGAAAGACCCTCAAAAATCTTTCTCAAGCTTTCTTCCCTTTCCCAGTAAATACACTTCTCTTCTTCATGATACACGTATTAAAGTATGTACACTGCTTTTCTTTCTGTCTGATATGTGGTGGGAGCATTTGGGAAACCAATTAGCAAGTCTTGTAACTCTTAAGTCTTTCAAAAGTTTTGCACTCTTGTGATCGTCACTGCTATTAATTCATTATTACAAATTTGAATTGTCACTTTACTGTGTGTTAATAAAATTTTAACAACAATAGCAACCATGCTTCAAATTGCAATTTAATTGGGGTTGACTATATGGATTTTCAATATCGTTTTGACTCCATTTAAAAATGCTTTGATTTCAATACAATATGATTTGTTTTTAACACAAATTTGAAGCTCTCTAACCCTAGATGTTCTCTATATCCTACTCTCTAAATAAGTAAAGAAGACTTCCAGCGTACTCCAGACTTTAAGTGTACAAAGACGTTAATCCCAAATCCG
>DF357312.1:93804-109807 GCA_000787875.1 Solanum virginianum | reverse complement strand
GGGAGGGTGGTTGGTGGTGGTTTGGGGGAGGAGGAGTTGCAATCAGAGAAAATTATTTTAAATTTTATTTTATATTTTTAAGTTTTTCATCCAATTGAAGGATATGGGTGAAAAGTTTATTAACGGTATGGGCATTTTTAACTACTTTTATCGACGAAGGTAAAATCAACAATAAAACAAAGTTGAGGAGTATTTTTGACCTTTTTCCTAAAAACTTAGGAGTCGTAGAGTGTATTAACAATACTTGCATTAGTAATGCATGTATTAGTTATACTTGCATTAATTATACATAAAATATTTTTATGTCTTGTTTGATTTGATGCATTAAAAATAGTATTCATTGTATAAAAAATATATTGACAAAAATACCCTTTATGGCAGAAAAAATGTAACAAAAGACTTTGAAAAATAATTGGATCTTCAATAATACAAATATTAAAAATATTACATTATTTTTGCTAATACATCCCGAAGAAACCTCTTGAGTTTCGTAAAAGTATGATGCTGGTGGAATGAATGGGAAGTGTAGAAAGGTGGAAGTTGGAGAGAAATATGGGGAATCGAACAGAGTTGATACATTCACTTTATTAAATTCTCCTCTGCTAGACGGCAACTAATCTTCAGACCTTTGATTGAATTTTTTTACAAAATTGAGTAAATAGATGACACTTCACGCACTGCAGCTCCCTGTTGCTCACTAGATACAACTTTATCCCCAACTATGAACTTTCTAATTCAATATAAAATGTTAAAAAGTACTACTAATTTTAAAATTTGTCGCATTGTCTTCTATTCTGTGTAATGCATGTGAAAAAACCATATATTCAAGACATTAAAGATTTTTAAAAAATAATTTACAAATTTAAAAAACACTACAAACCGCATATGAATAAATAATTGCGATCAAAGATTTTCTTCGTTTAACTCTTATTAGGGAGAGATTGATCAGATTCAGCTAAGCTTATTAGTTTAATATTTTAATATCTATAAGATAGTCTGCGAATAAGAGGGGTAAGTTCAATTATCACAAATTTCCTTCTTACATTCCCAGTATAATAGAATTTTTTTTTCCTTATATGAATCCAAATCTCCTGCATTACTCATATTATAATCTTCTACATTTGGGGTCTTCCCGTTCTATCATCTGACTTATGTTCTTCATGTAGCATTCAGACTACATGACTTTATGAAATTTTATTGATATTTCCACATATTATGGGTAACATAGGAGACATCTCTATCCCCCCTCCCCCGAGAATCTTTAAGATTCTCACAATTTAACTTTCAATTCGCATCTGACCATCAAATAAAATGTGAATAGCCCGTTCTCCTCTATATGAAAGAAGGGGCATTTTCGATTCTATTGGTGCTTGAAACAATGTTGTCTCTGTATATTGTACTTCCTCCATTCCATTTTATGTGACATTCTTTGACTTGACACGATGTTTAAGAAAAAAAGAAAGACTTTTAAAACTTGTGGTCTAAAATCATTCTTAAAAATTTGTTTGGTTGAGAATCATTTCATTAAGGGCAAAAAGGGAATTTTAAAGTTAAATTCTTTCTAATTAGAATAAGATGACATTCTTTTTGGGACAGACTAAAAAGAAAAGACTGCCACATAAAATAAGTGTAGATAATATTTATGAGAAAGTACTTAACTCAATATATTGTAGTAGATAGATCAGATTGTTAATTTTATTTCTTACTAACGCTTATCTGCATTTTTATAATGTAAAGAAAAATTAAGATGTTTTAATGTAGAAAAAGTTCAGTCTTTCAAAAATTAAAATGATGGGAGTATGTCTTAATTAACGTGAAAAGAAGAAATTAAACCGTTATCAGTAAAAATCAATTACACAAACTTTTGACTAATAACTCAATCATTTAGAGACGCTGGGTCACGCTCTCCTCACCCTCTGTCCCCAATATATAAACAATTCTCAGTTCACACTTTATCAAAAAACAGAGACAAAAAGAATGGGAAAAAGCTTCAAGCTTCGGTTCTCCAGAGTTATGGCTTCTTTCAACACCTGCCGTTCCAAGGAGCCTTCTTCTCTTCCCCAAAATCCTAATTTCTTCCCGCATAGTAACAATAAGCTCAGTTGTACAAAACTCATCTCCTCCGATTTCCATCTTATCGATCAAAATCAAAATCCCCGTAATTATAATTACGTGCCGGAATCCATGATGATCTCCGTTGGCTGTAGGCCAGAATTCAAGTGGGAGAAAGAAGAGAAGTTTCACGTGGTTTCCAGCTCGTTCGTCTCCGAAGAAGAAGAAGAGGAGGAGATCAAGTTGGCCTTACGACCTCCTGTTACTCCTCCGCGCTTCAGTACCTCTGAGAAGAAGAAGAAACGGCGAGTTAAAAAGTCGAAAACAAAGAGTAGAATGATCAGAATGAGCACTTCGTCAGCTGAGGAGTACAGCGGGATTTTAAGCGGTACGGATCAAACTGTGGATAATTATAACGAAGAAGAGGAAACTGAAACTTTAGTTTCATCTTCCAAAAGTTGTTTTGATTTCTCAACTGATGACTCATCCACTGATTTCAACCCTCAGTTGGAAACCATATGTGAGACCGCTACAATGAGGCGTCGTCACAAGAAGAACGCCACCACCAAGAGGAGACTCAAGCATTCTAGACCAAGTTTTTCCTCTTCAAAAGGTAAAAGTATTATTTGTTAGATTAAATCGTCTTAAAGTTCATATCTACAGATAATTTTACAACACCACAAAGCATAACTGAATCTAAAGAGAATAGCGCATATGCAGATCTTAGAGACATTATTTTCGAAACATATTCTGCTTGAATAATGCATAGGACATTTAGAAATAATTTCATTTTAAATATTTATATTGTATTCTTGATGAAATAAAATACTATATATATATATATATAATTGTACAAATATCTTAAACTATTTTACATCGCAGATTTTCAGAATTTTTGCCTAGTCAAAATTCATTACAGCAGAAGACTGTTCAATTTACATTACGTTTCAACATGCTCCCTCTTCTTGTTATTTTTATTTTGTGGATGTCGAATATGTGAAAATATATTTTTCGATAAGACTTTTGCTGCGTTAGTATTGTACTAAAATGTTTTAATTAGTTATATTATATCTATAACAGGAAGAAGATCATCAGTTTCTACGTCATCGGACAGTGAGTTACCAGCGAGGTTATCAGTGTTCAAAAAGCTGATACCGTGTAGCGTCGATGGAAAAGTGAAGGAGAGTTTCGCTATCGTGAAGAAATCTCAGGACCCATACGAAGATTTCAAGAGGTCAATGATGGAGATGATTTTGGAGAAGGAAATGTTTGAGAAGAATGAGCTTGAGCAGCTTCTACAGTGTTTTCTGTCGTTGAATGGAAAGCATTATCATGGAGTGATAGTTGAGGCTTTCTCCGATATTTGGGAGACTTTGTTTTTAGGTAATAATGATAATGATAGAGTAAGGAGGATGTCAAGTCATGATCCCCACCCACCTACTGTAGGAAGAAGAAGAACGTCCCATTGATTACTCCATGTCGGCTAATCATGATTTAGTCGTTAATTAATAAATTTAACTTTTCTTTTATGTCGTTAATCATGATTTAGTTAGTGTTATATTAGAGTACTTAACTTTATCTGCTTGCAAGCACTAATGTTAGCTGCTTACAAAACAATAAGCCAAAATGGGAAGCGTATTCTGTTTCTTGCTAATGCTAGTAATAAGTAGTAAGTACTAATCATCATTTTAGGTTTCTAAATTCTGGAACTACCTTAAGCATTTTCTACTAAACTTGCTTTTCAACTTATAATTGATAGTTCCAGGAATTTATTGGAGGTAGGAGTTTAAAGAGATGGAATAGGAAAAAATGAATTTAAGTTTGATAGAAATAATATTTTCAATATATAAAGAAATAGTACAAATAATATAGCCAAAGAAATTTTAACATCTAAAATATATACAAAAAGATATTTTTACTTTATCATGCTTATGATAGAGAGAATGTAAATCAACCGAGGACGATGTAAAATTCTTTATGATAATACTCACATTTTATACGTGAAGCCTTTGACTTGATTGGTATTTAAGAAAAAATTAAAGACTTTTGAAATTTGTGGTTAAAAATTATTTTTAGGTATTTATGTGATTGAGAATTATTTCACGGTAAAAGAGAAATTTTAAAATCAAATTAATTAGAAAGATAGTATTTTTTAAAATAGACCAAAAAAGAAATAGTGCCACATAAAATGAAGGGAGTGGCAAGTTAATTACATTTTTTAATCAAATTATTAATTAATACGAAATGCTTATGAGAAATTTACATTAATAATAGTCAATCATGAATATGCTTTTGGTTTTGCCTTTTTGACAAAGGGCTAATTACCTCTTAGCATGAGAAAAAAAATATCTACAACATGCCTAATATCTACGGATGATAAGTCTTACTATTTTTTTTTTTTGGCGTCCCGTATCCAAAGTTTGACTATATTTAAATTTATGTCGCATAGAGTCTTATTTGGGAAAAACACTCCCTACCAAGGATTTTTATTCTTAAGGTTCAAACTTGAAACCTGATTAAGAGAGGAGCAGCCTCATCTATTGTGCCACATCTTTTGGTGGTAACTCTTATTTATTTATTTTTGCAACTTTTAAATTTTAAAGATATCTTAGTATATATTATATATATTTAGTTTAATATCATCAAAGAAATTAAAAAATATATTTTAAATTTTTTTGTATCAAGTCAAAATAAATAAATTAATTAAAACGAAGAATGATGTGGTTGAAATAATGACAAATTTTTTCAAGTCAAATTAGATTATTGGTAAAGTGAGAATTGTAAATTGATTCGCTGCTTCTGACTGGTCAGGGTTGATGGATGGATCATAGATGTAACCCAACAAAGAAACTGCAACTTATAAATTCATAACGTCTTCCCCAAAATGTGTATAAATTTCCATCAACTTTAATAGATTCTTTTTATGTTACGTGAAAAATTTTCCAGGATTCCCTCAATTAATCGTTGCATCTATCATATAGAAACAACAAGACTATGACAATGTTGCTCGTGGGAATTGAATTCATGACTTTGACTCTGACTCTGATATTACTTGTTAAGATCAAGTGTTTATCATTATACCAAAAGTTATATAGCTAATAGCAAAGGGATAACTTTATTTCTTAACCAAGTCCACCATACAATTGTCATGTTTGATCATGACTCCGACCCACACTATTTCAATCTCCTCGTGGCCTTACCATAGGCAGAATGCTCCTATTACCTAACATATATAGAGTAATTGCAATATTTTTGCTTATATGACATGAAAGGGGTCATTAAGCTATATATGAGACCATTGACTGATCCCTATTTTTACAGCAAAGCGACACCCATAAAACACGCATCCCATATCATTTCACTTACTTTTATGATAGGTCTAGTCATTGTTCTTGTTTTCTACAAATAATTGCCATGAAATTACACTACAATTACCTACCCAACAAAAATCATGTCACTGTGTAACTAGTAATAGTAATTAGTTTAAGTTGTACATAATCTTGATTTGTTATGTTATCATAATAACAATATATCGTTGCATCATAATCCAATCTACCGTCTGACATATCTTAATAAATTTAACTTTTCTTTTATGTCGTTTTGAAAAACTACCTGCTAATTTTCTATCTTAATATGAGACCTTTATACTCTCCTATCTAAGGTCATATTTTGGTAAATAAATATTCCATGTGTTGTTAATCATCTCTCTCCAATACTTCTTTGATGTATATCTACCACTACAGTTAACTTCTCACACATCTCATTGGGACATCTGCGCATCTCCTTCTCATATATCTAAACCATTTCAATCTTGCTTCCATGGTCCTGCACATCATAAATGCTACACTGATCTTGTCTCGTACAGTCATATATATCTCCATACCTAATCAATCTTATATCAATCTCAGTAAATTTATTTTCTCTAGTTACATCTTTTAAATATGAGAATTCTTAATTAAGTGACCTACAATACCTTCTCTTTTCATAAAAAATAAACATCATCTTGCAATTATAAAATATCTTGTCATTTCGATGCTAGATGCCAAAAAACACATTTCAATCAAGTAACATAAGTTCTTTTGTATTCCAAAACTTAGTTATGTAACATCAATTCTATTGATTTATCGACCTTTCCCTTTCTGTAACTCTGTAAGTAACCCTCTTACGAAAAAAAATTGTATATTTCGAGCACAATACTAATAGGACGTTGAAATTAAATCAACTTACACATACATGCACTGCATATGAAATTATTATTTATTTCGTTTCAATTTATATGATATAATTCAAATTTCAAATAGTCAAACTTCTTTATTTTACTAGTGCATACAAATGTTATATCAAGTAATTCTTAGAATTATATCATCAGTGGGCTGATGGCATAAAAATGTATACTAATGGACATGCATGGTGACTATTAACAAATCACTATTTTCTGTTGAAATTTTTTATTGAAAAATATTCAATTGTTATTTCTATAAATATTTTAATTGAATCGATGAAAAAAATAATAATAGTATTTTTACACCACCAGCATTAATTTTCATATTTTCAGTGAACTAGATAAGTGAAAAAATGGATAAAAAAAAATCATATTTTATTATAGAGCACCCCGCATAGGCAATACTGCCGTAACATTAAAAGAAGAGCTAGGCTAGCATGAGACAAAACGATTTCCAGTTCTGCAGTGCCTAAATAAGTTTAATTTTGTTACATAAACCGGAAGTGACAAGATAAACTGTAAATGAACTTTTTCCGTGTAATACTATCTAACATCTCTCACTTAACTATATAAATATTTTATACGTATAAATTACTCAATAAAAAAGGGCAAGTTCAGTTCACTAAAGCTTTCGCTACGCACAGAGTCTGAGAAAGAGCTCAATCACAAAGGTGTAGGCTTATCTTGCATTTCTGTCAGAGACTGTTTCCAAAACTTGAACTCTTGACCTTTTAATCATATACACAGTAACTTTATTGGTTACTCTAAGACTCCAAATTACTCCTAATAGTTTAAAATGTATTAACTTTAAGGGACTAAAATTTTAACTTGATAAATTTTAAATTCCAACTTTACCTCCGTGTGACTGATCAAGCAGCAAAAGTCGTATTGGGATAAAGAGGACTTACCTTTTTCATGATTACTATAAATTCTTTGGCCTTTGGGCTCTGAGCAATTCAATTCCTTAATGGTTGATAAAATTTACTGGTACAAGCCATCAGAGATCTTTTTTCAAAACTTTAATCAAGAAAAACAGCCTAAAATGGATGGGCAACTTGTTAAATGAAGCATAACTTTTTTATTTTGCAGTTAGTGGTTTTCATATAGAATACTGCTGCTACCTACTTATACTTTATTATTGAATGTGCAAATCCAAAATCTTTGCTTTATGCATCGTGATCTGAGTTCGAAATCAATAAAGTGCAACTTCTCTACTTTAATTCATCTCATAGACATAACCAAGAGGGTTTAGGTTTAGGGTTGGGCTTGGGTGGAGAAGGGGGGGGGGCGGGATATAGGAAACGTTTTGTAGTACTTAAGAATTTTATGATAAATAATTAATATGCTCTCTCTCAGTCCAAGTTACGTGAGTTCAGTTGATTAGGCACGAAATTTAAGAAATATAAAAAGAATTTATAATATTTAAAATTATTTTTAAAATAAATAAATTAAATAGACGAATATACATTTGTAAATTTATTGCCAAATACATAGATTCATTAGAGATAAAAATTTGTCAAACAAGAAGATATATATATATATATATATATATATATATATTTCTTTACAAAAATGACTGAGTAAACGAAAAAGTGCGTCGATGGAGCGAAGTTATTTTTACCTCTAAAGTGGGCAAGTATTTACCGACAAATCACTTTGGTCATATATGATGATTTTGGTTAGTATTAGTAGATTTGGTAATAGCTATAATAGACCAGAAAGATATTTTCTGGTAGTTTATATGGAGACCTCGGTATTTGTTTGGTAGAATCTATATTATAGTTCAACACTAGGTAAGTTGTTTATTTGGTTTCAGAAAATTATTTTGGGTGATTTTAAAAAATAATATGGTTCTCCAGAAAAAACATATTCAGATGTGTTTTTGAGTTTTCAACTAACAAGAAAAGGATCGAATATTGAAACGAGAGTTCTCTAGAAACAATCACTCTATCTCTATAAAGTAGTGGTAAGATCTGCAACATTTTACTCTCTTCCGATTTTACTTGTAAGATTTCACTGAGTTTGTTATTGTAGAAAAGGATAGAATTAACTAAATTTTATACAAATCTCATACTTTTTAGAGCTAATTCCAACTAATACCAACATTTTCCAAATTACCAAAAGTACCTTCTTTTTTATACAAAAAAGAAAACCAGTGATACATGTCGAAAAAGTAAGAGCATTAAGAGATTTTAATTATGATACGTGGAAAAATAGGGGTTGTAATTTGTTTCAATACGTGTTGTAGTTTTGTATCATTTAAGGGATTTTGTAATTTTTAAAAAGAGTAAAAATTATATGAAATTATATAAATATAAGTTGTGTATTTCTGTAATTTTTAGTAGAATCAAACGAGAAAAGCCTCGAAGGCCCTTGGTTTTGGCCCAAGTTGGTTTTGTCAAACCATTATTGGATACACTTCCTTTAAACTACGAGTACTATGAAAGAAAGAGAATCCATCATTGTTCCACTAATAAAATCATCAACATTTGTCATGAATTACTACTTAATAATAAAGAAAGATAAGCAGGAAAATAAAACAATGAAAGAATAAAAAATAAGAATAATGTGACTTGACATATTCAGTGTACACTATACTTGGTTCAAACGGTCACAACTCACATGCAGGAGCTCCTACAAGACTTTCTACAAACGTGAAAACATTTAAATATATCTATACATATCCGCGCGCCCCCATATATCCCTCGCATTCAACAATAAGCTAACTTCATACAATTTTCTTCTAGCACGGCATTGATAATCTAGTCTAGCATACCGAACGGGCTGTCAAACAATCACATAAATCTATTAAAACCATGGAAGAAGGGCTCTGCGAGAAGAAAATGTGGCCCACAGAACATGTAATGCAAATACTGAGGTGTTCGACAAAGAACATGGGGTAAATGGTTGGCTGAAGTCAGAGCCAAACAAGAGCAGTAGGCTGCGGTTAGGATCTTTTGCAACAGCTGAACAAGCTGCTATGGCTTGTGGTGAAGCAGCTAGGCGGTTATATGGTCCAGATGCTTACCTTGATTTATCCCACATGAGAGCTAATTTCAATCCGTTGAACTTGAACAAACCATCAATATTCTCTAATAGCACTGGATTGCTCAACTTACGCGCTCAGCCTAATATTCATGTAATTTACCAAAGAATTCAAGAACTTAAGAGAATAGACGCGGCCACAGCATCTTCAAGTTCATCTATCAGCGATCCTAAGAATGACATACAAAACAATACTAAACAACCCTGCTTGACATTTCCAAAAGTGGAGGAGAGAAAGGAAGTCAAAGAAAGGAAGTCAACTTCTCATCATGAAATAAAGTAGTGGTTCAGGATCAAGAGAAGCCTCAGATTGATCTGAATGAATGTCTTCAACAGATACTGATAAGAGATGATCAACAGCCAGATAAAAACATGATCATAGCATCAGTTGTTTCGCAGAGTTGGGAGTTCCGCTGAAAGATGATAGTTCAGTTGCTAACTTCTTTGCTGATACAAGTTACAATTGGGACACACTAGGTGCAACAACAGGTATAGAAGATCATGAGGCAACAGCAGAGGCTAGTAGCTTTCTTGATGTTTATAATGTGAATGATGAACTTATGTTTCCCTCTTCAATATGGAACTTCTGAAAATACTCAACCATTTTAATAGGCTTAAACGATTAGATTTATAGTAGCTGCTTGTGTGCATCGTCTTACTAGAATCAAAATCCTCACCAATTAAAGGGAAGAACTTTCAACTCACTACTGGGTAATCCCTTGATGTTTAGGGGTGGGAGAATATTTGCTGATGTTAGCAGAGCTGGAAGCTAAACATTCTTAACTGAATTTTCCCTTGGGAAGTCCAAAAAAATCTTGAAAGGAAAAGGGCGGCGGGGAGCAATGACATCAAATTGATAATTCATGACATTACTACAAGCTTAGTGTAAGGGTTACCAGCAATTTGAAGAATATGATTCTGGCAATATGGTGAAAAAATCTAAAATCACTTGTAGATAAGGGCATCACGACCAGGTCCTATACCAATGTAATGGATAGGTACCCCAACAAGCTCCTCTATCCTTTCTACATACTCGCGTGCAGCCTTAGGCAAGTCAGTATACTTCCTAATGGAAGAAATATCACTCTGCCACCCAGGTAAAACTTCATACTCCACCTATGTAAATAATGAAATAAAGAAAAAATAATAATAGAAGTCAAAATACAAGAAAGAACAAAATGGTATTAAGATACACGCAACAGGAGGGGAATAAGATTCAATATGCATACTAAAGGTCTACAGATATGATTAGCCCAATAGGAACAAATCATGATATATGGGGAGAAAAAGACAGATGGAAAGAACAAAATAGTACCCCGAAAAAACAGAAAATTTCGTTTTCTTCCACTTTCCAATAATACGGTAAAGGAAATTAGACAAAAGCATGAGAATGATTTTGTCCTTCTCAGAGACACCAATCTCATATTATGGCTCAATTTTCCCAAAACATTCACACATAAGTTGGAAATAACAATCTGACTTCCCAAACACCACAAGATTATCATGCAGAAGGATGTTGAAAAAAGAAAGAAAGGAAAAAGAAACTTACCTTTATTTGCTCAAGAAGACGAAGATCAGAAGGAAAAGAATTTAATGTTGAGCCATCAGGATGCCTGTAAGTAACACCCAACTGAATCTCTGATAGATCTGACAGCACATCTAGTTTCGTAAGGTTTAGAGAAGCAAATCCATTTATTTGACAACAATATCTCAATGCAACTATGTCTAGCCAACCACAGCGACGCGGACGTCCAGTAGTTGTGCCAAACTCCTGCCCAGCAAAACGAAGAAGGTCGCCACCTTTTCCCATGATTTCTGTTGGAAAAGGACCAGAACCAACTCTTGTGGTGTATGCCTTAACCTGAAACATCAGTTAAAAATGTTCAATGTTTACAGCTCTACGCTAAATACAAACTGAAAGACCATGGAGTGAATCGGTTCCAAAGAGCTAGTTGATATGAGGATCAAATTCTTCTGCAAAGAGCTGGATGCATTGCACGGTTAACTGATTGACAATGATAGATGTACTGCAATATCTTTTTGGGAAGATTATGCTAGTTTCCATTCCCACAATAATAGCTAAACTATCAGATTAAATTGAACATCATGAGAATTCTACATTCTTTAGCAAAAACGGACAAAAGTTCCTTTGGAAAAAGGAATCAAGTTTGCTTACCACACCAATAAGATCACCAACAACTCTAGGAGCAATGCCAAGACCTGTGCAGATTCCACCAGCTGATGGACTAGATGAAGTCACAAAAGGGTATGTCCCAAAGTCAATATCCAACATTGTTGCCTGACCACCTTCCACCAAGATCTTCTTTTTCTGAGAAATGGCATCATTCATAAAGTGCACGGTATCTGTAATGAAGGGTTCCAACCTCTCAGCAAATTTCTTATAGCGCTCCACTTCTCCCTTGAGCATGTTAGGGTCATACTTAAAACTTTGGAATCTTGCAGCGGCATCAGATAACAAAAGATCAAGCTTTTGGGGGAATGTGTCCATATGCCTTAAATCACTTACTCTTATGCCATTTCGAGTAACCTTGCTTGAATAGCAAGGTCCAATACCTCTCTTGGTGGTTCCAATAAAGGATTTAGCTAGCTCAGCCTCTCTAAGCCCATCTATTTCTTGGTGAAAATCAAATAACAAGTGAGCACGATCAGATATCAAGATCCTTCCTTGGCAAGAGACCCCATTTGATTCAAGACCATCAATTTCTTTAAAGAGTCCTGGTAGATGCACCACAACTCCATTGCCAATGATGCATTGAGTTTCCTCATTGAGAATCCCAGAAGGGACAAGGTGCAGAGCAAACTTCTTCCCCTCAGAATTGTAAATAGTGTGCCCAGCATTGGCTCCACCCTGACAGCAAGAAACGCTATTGAAGTGCTCAGCTAGTGTAGCCAACAAGTTTAACTCTCTCGGGAAATATAAGTGAAGTGAAATGACAGGATAGCAAAAAATAACAAGCTCAATATAAGTAAGAAATACATATGAACATAATATAAAAATATTTGATCTAAACATTGATAATTCCATACGATAGAATTTAAAACAGTTCTTAACAGAAACTATGATCCTGGGATTTCACTAGGCATCTTTCCGAAGCCTAGTAAAACTGTACATCTCACAGAACTTCCAAATAAAGAGGCAAATACTGTTCTTGATAAGGCCTAAAATTTACTCCAAGGCGTTAGCTTTATAGTTTCAGCATTGTTTAACCGGCTATAGCAAGTTATTACTCACATTTTTAAGGTTAACATATCATGCTTGATCTGGAGTGTTAATCGTTGCAATTCAAAAATTGTTTACAAACATAACCTCATATAAATGTACCTGACAACGAGCAACAATATCGAAATGCTTAGCCAGTATATCAACGAGCTTTCCCTTTCCTTCATCGCCCCATTGGCAACCCAACACGCCGGATACCTGACTCAGTGATTCAATTCGACTGAGCCCTGACTCATTAACCCCTTGATGGTCAACTACCGAGACAAGTGGCTTCGTCGAACAAACGATGATTGAAGGAGCCTTCTTCCTCTGTTGGAACTGATTGAACCTATAACTATAGGTCCCATTGCAACCGAGTATCCCATTCCGGTGAGTCGCCGTTCGCCTAGCTGTCTCTGTGGTGATTGGATTGGGGTTGATCCTTAGAGTTGAGATGTTCATGGTAATGGTAGTGCCGCGGCGGCGTGCGGTTGCGCTGCGCACGGTAAAACGGAGATATGCAAGAGAGCCGAAAGAGGAGGAAAAATGTTGTGTGTTTTTTCAGGGTTTAGGTCCTGCTCAAAATACCATACGTATTGATATCTATTCTTTTCTTTTTTTAAGTTAGCCACTCCTCCCTTTGGACCCACTTTATTGTCCTTGTTTTTTTCTTAACAATAAATGGTTTAACGTACTTGTAAATTTAAAATTAGAAGATAATTAAGTGCACCCCTCAATCCGACAATACTTGTCCATTATTAAATTTTACGTTATCGTCTTTTAAATATTATAAATATAATATTTTAAAATTTATAACAGAGAAAAAATTATAATTAGTGATAAAAGCAAATTAGAAATTAGGTGCGAAATTATCTATTAATTTCATAAAATGAACAAGTATTATTGGATATTTATTTTTAGTACAATCAACAACAATTGTTACAGTGAACAGTTATTGTTGATTGTAACAAATACTCCTTCCATCTCAAATTAACTTAGTTTTTTAGGCTTTTTTAATGTTGAAATAGTTAAATTATTCAAAGTTCAACATGAATGTTTGAATCTTTTTTTATATTTGTTCTTTCATTTATTGAAATTTTATACTTATAGAAGATAAATTACATAACTTGTTTATGATTTCATTAAGGGCAATAGTGAAAAACATGATTTAAATTTTATCTTTGAATATTTTTCTTAATATGTGTACATTTTCTCACATATTAAGTTAAAATGAAATGAAAGGAATATTGATTAATTAACGATCTAAGTGAAAAGCACGTATATGTATATTAATATTGTGATTGCTTGGATTAACTTTTTTTCTACTAGTAAAGAAAGAGCATTAACATTTTCAACGATTAAAAATAATAAATAAGAATATGATAAGGCAAAAATTTCTTGAGAAATGCATAAATAAAAAGAAATAACAGGTAAAGTGACCGGAGGATGTATTTTGAATGATATTGATGTGCGCGGGGTGAACATAGAGTACTTGGATCAAATTTTTGCATGGGCTGTCCTTAAAATGGGCGTGTGTTTAATTTTGTCAATGTTGTTAGTTAATGAAAAATTAAGGATCAAAATATAATTATTTATTCAAACCTAATTTACACGGCATAAATTTAGAATTTTCTTTTATCTTCTCAAAAATTGAAATTTTTGTTTCGTTCAACGTAAGTTTAATAGAATTAAATTACACAACGTAGGTTGTGTAGTACTTGTCGGTAGCAACCTGTATTTATTCAGTAGAAAATCTGAATTGAAAGTGAATTCTAACTTGTTTTGGCCAAGATTCATGTTTAGTGACTAGGATTTCTTATTCGAGTAATATGGGCTGAATAATGAACCTGTATTTGCTCGTTCTGTGCTCTAATATCTCATTATTGTATCAGATGGTGACTCATTTTATAAATGAGAGATGCTATAATCAATATGTACTGTGAAAGTAGCACCAACAGATGCGTATAGCAATATCAAGAAAATTGCCTTCTTCTCAAGGTGGGAGGAACGACAAAAATGAATTTGAAGGCAAAGTTGTTTATCAGCACATACAAGATGGGGATCTTGTACTTTGATAATCGACAAGTAGAGCCTTTCGGTTCACTCTGCAGAGCTAATTATATGCAGTATTTCATCATTCTAGGGGTATAAAGTAACAAACGCTTGCTGTTTAACAGACCGATCACAATTGACTCTTCGGATAACAAATGAATTGCATGAAATTATTAAGTGTCGTATCCATTGTACTGCAAAAACAAGTGTGTCACTGGAGTTGAAGATCATTCAAAGAACATTTTGCCTATATAAGTAATCCATATAACATGGCAGGCTTTGCAAAGGTGAGATGCTTATTTTTAAATCTATGTTTAAAGCATTCAACTCCTTTTAAATGTGAAGTTTTCATGCCTCGATGTGATAGATGAATGGATGTCAAACAGTGAAAACATGCAGTGTGAGCAGAGCCAATACTTCACGTGAGACTTGGCTTTTTTATCCAACAATTGAATCCATTGAAGCAAGCATCAGCAATTATTTCAGTTAAGAGAACAAACTAAGCCAATTTCAACATCAAAGACATCATGATTGTTCTCAAACCTATTGAAATACACAACTAACAGAGCTCTCAGCTCCTTACAAAACATTTAAAAGTAATAAAATCTACCTTACTGAAAATATAAAAGCAATAAAATCTCACAAAACACACAAATCAGTTGTGCAACTCTTTCTTAATAAACTAAATATCAAATGGGTGACATCAAGGTCACTGCAAGAACAGATAAGATGTTCAAAAGAGAGAGGAGATAAGGGAAGATAAGGCAAAATGGTGGAATTCCATACCAGCCGGCATCTGGTGGACTATATGGGCAAAAAAGAAAAGGAAGACTGCTAAAGACATAGCCAACCCACTTAGAACCTCAAGTTTAACTATATTATTTTGCTTTGTTTTTAGTGTAAAGCAGAGCTTGTAAATGCTACTGACCCTGTATTAGAATTCATAGTTTCCCTACAGGAATAAAAGGGAACACTTTGCTTGCTGCTAGACATGAACACAAACATGTCGTTACCAACTCAGAGTTGCTCTTTAAGAATAATATAGTTACCTCCTCAAAACCAAAAAAAAAAATCGCCAATTTATGTGCAAGTCATCCAAAAAACATCACCAACTTCATGTGCAAGTTGCAACTCCTTAATAACTCTACGTGCCAAGACCTTCTCCTTGCGTGGAAACTGATGGATGTGCAAGTTGCAAGTTTCAGAATAAACCCAACCGCTTGCACGTGCACCTCCCCCCACACATCCAACAGACTAAGCAAACATTAAGCTTGTACAAATATTCTAGTGTAGGATACAAGAGCCATAAAGTTTAAGCATGCAACCCAACACATGCAAAGGAAAAATTTCTCAGAAACATGATATCTTAATTCTTCTTCTTCTTCTTTTTTTTTTTTTTTTTTGGGGGGGGG
>DF357312.1:40924-93760 GCA_000787875.1 Solanum virginianum | reverse complement strand
TTTTTTTTTTTTTTTTTTTTTTGGGGGGGGGGATGTTACAGTAATGATTTTACCGAATGGTACCAAGATGGTACAGGAAGAGAAAGCAGCCTCCTACACACTTCTTCCTAGCATATCTCGATTATCATGTAGCTAGACATCGTGAGTAGAACACTTAAGAATGACGGAGTTGATACAAACGGCAAAGATCAAACTATAAAGGCAAGATAAATTCGTATGTGATCTTATCTCAAGCCTAAAAATATGTTGCATTACTCCAACAGGCAAGACAACTTCTTAGATGCTTTGTGTCCCCACCCCACCCCCAACTCTATTGCAGAGGATGAACCTTAAACAAGCATGCCCCATGCCTGCCCCCTCCATCTCTATATCTAGAGAATGGAACCTTAAACAAGCATGATTCATCCCTCTCAAAGTAGTTTTCTTGCCTAGTTCGTCTGCAAGTTTTCTTTTTGTTACAAATGCAGCAGGCGAGCAGATACCCAACCAGCTTGGGATTGAGGATATTGATTAATTGAACTCAATCACCCATATTTAACTAGTCTGAGCATAACTATCATGCTTGAATCTCCCCAACTGACACACAAACTAATCCATTAACCACAGAACCTGATCCAATTGTAACATACAATTAAACACAATTAAAAGCAAAACAATACACATCCACATGTGAAAATAAAAAGTATAACATTGTCAACCATTGTCATTTCACAATTACGATATTGCTGCACATTCAGCATCCAACATTTCATTAAAACTGAACAAAACAGTAAGCTCAAACTTCAAGTCTACGCATTTATTTCCCAACTTTCTAATAAAGCAAAATATAATCAAGGAAAACTATCCCCATTTAGCGAAGCCCTAATTTGACAATCCAAAAAAGGGCGGAATTCAAAACCATACCCGAGCAGATCCATAGATTATTCCGCATCAGTGGATTCAAGTTCGAGGCGTTTTAGGGCTTCTTGGTGGGCCCAAGTTTCAAGGGTGAGATCGGGCTTGGCGTTGAGGCCCACACCGAGGATGACGATGGTGAAAAAGCTGGTGATGTAGCAAGGGAGTTCCCAATCCTCCCATTTACGGGACTGTCCAGGCGGTTGTGGAAGACGGTTGAACAGGTATCCGTTGGGCCTCTCTTGGTGACCTGGAGTAGTAAATGGGTTCGGCCCGTGTCCTCCTCTGGTTCGGAGGCTCGAACTAACACGGGATCGTAGCGCGCCGGCGGCGGTCGCGAAGGGTTTCACGGACGGCATCGCTGAACAGGTGAGCGAAAGTGTGGAAGAGACTGGGCGACTGCGGTGTATTTGTGTGATTGGATCACCTGCGCTGAGAAAGCGGAGACCAAACGTCGTCGTTCTGTGCCAAGTATGAAGGGCGAAGCAAGTGTTTTAAAAGGCCTGGACGTTTTACTTGCACCTTCGGATGGTTGTTACTGTCAACATTTATTATTGTTCTTAAAAAAAAAAACTATATCATATTATTTAAATTTATCATAAATATTGTATCATTATTTTAATATTTTTTATTTTATTTTTATTTATTATTTAATAATTTTATTTATTATAATAGCTTTTACTCTATATCTTATAATTTATTATAAGTTTATTATTTAAATTATTAATATGCAACATCATTTATTGTTAGTTATTAATGTGTCAAAAATGTCCATTTTCAAATAAATATATATAGTTATTTTTTTTAAGCACATTCTTATTGTAATAATGATTTTTACCCACACATCCAACAGACTAAGCAAACATTAAGCTTGTACAAATATTCTAGTGTAGGATACAAGAGCCATAAAGTTTAAGCATGCAACCCAACACATGCAAAGGAAAAATTTCTCAGAAACATGATATCTTAATTATAATTTTTATTGGTATCTAAATAAAAATCAATGATGAAATTATTATGAGGGCATCTCGAAAAAATTTTACTTTTTAAGAACCCTATTACTATTTTTTTTTTCTTTCCTTTATTTTTTAAAATCACTTTAACTATATGAATGAGTAGGAAATGGATTTTTTTCCTTGTTAATCTCATTTTAACGATTGAAATATAATAATTTCATGTACCTTTTAAACTAATAATATATGTCATATTTATAATATCATGATAATGTCGACATTAGTTTTCATTTAGATAATGATTTTTATATTTTTCTAATAAAATAAAAAATATTTTATTCCTTAATTATGTTTTAATTTAATTGGAGTAGAATAAATATTTTTTAATTAAAAAAATATCACTAGAAAAAAATTGTGTTTTTTTCTTAATATATGTACATGTATATTTGTAAGATCTGTATATATTTTATCCTCTCAGATCCCACTTGTGGGATTTTACTTGGCATGTTATTGTTGTTGCATATGTACATAGTAAAAGACAATTTAAAACAAAATTAAAATATTTTTAGATCAAATTATTAAAAAATAAAATTATTTACAGATCAAACGGTTAGTTGAGGATATTATTATTATTATTATTATTATTGATAGCTTAAGAACATGTTTGATTTATTTCTTTTTCATATGAAAAATGAATTATGGCAAGTTTGTGTTATTGGAAAAGTTTAAAAATATTTAAGGTGGGAATATATTTTTTTCTCTTTTCTATTTCTTAATTAATTAATACTCTCTCTTGCAAATGAATCTCAGCCGTATATGAGAGAGTAATGTTGAGATCTAGTGGACCTTTTACTACCGGATCGAATTTCTCCCGAATAGCCCAAGGAGTAATGTAAAAAATGAAGGCACAAAATCCACCTGCTGACAAGAGCTTCTGGACTTTCCCTCCACTTTAAAATTCACCCAGTACCCTCGGCCTCAACGCTTTCCCGGCTCTCGGCCTCACTCTTTCCGTCGGAAGGAAGATGATTAGCACTACTCTCAGAGGGCGGTATAAAGACGGCGTTAGGGAGGCCATTACCACCCTCACCGTTCACGGCGGCGCCGTCAAGTTTAATGGTAACTTTACTGAGGCCACCTTCGTCAGTGGCTCCTCACTAGAAGGTCTTTCTTTCTCCCTAGAAAAACCTGGCTCTTTCCTCATCGACTATGATGTCCCCAAACAGGTATGGGATTTCCCAGTAATTTCAAATTGTTTTGTCAATTTTAGCTTATCTGAAGTCCATTGAATATTAGGATAAGTTGCGGTTCTCCTTGTATCGAAATTGTGAAAAAAAACTTGCATATATATAATGTTTGTCAGATTACACTTTTAGTCCGGAATCTCAGTAAGTGAGGATTCTATTTTGTTACTAGAAAATGATGAGATTTGTTCTATTTCCTATAGGATGTGCGTTTCCAATTTATGAATAATATGAGGGTTATGGGAAAGCCTTTGAACTTTACCTATACTCATTGGAAGGGAGACAACAGAACTGTAGTGGATGGGAAATTGGCGATTGACTCGTCTAACAAGTTATCAGCCAATTATGGGTTTGATTCTGGTAACTGCAAGTTAGGATATAGTTATGTGCATAGAGGCTTGACTACTTTCGAGCCAAGCTATGATTTTGCCAAAAATTCGTGGGATGTTGATGTGTCACAGCGGGTATACGAGGACAATGTGGTCAAGGCTTCATATCAAAGTTCAAGCAAGGTTTTGGGGCTGGAATGGTCTAAGAATCCAAGTTCAAGTGGAGGATTTAAGGTATTATACTGTTCCAATATTGACTTGTGCACTGTGCATTCTGTTCTCTCATTCAACTGATTGGATTTTTTCTATATAGGTTCCTTTCAAGTTGATTTCTTAAGGCATGATAATTTTTAAGACCAAATGAAGATGAATAGTTTCTTGAATTTGATTATTTCTCTGTTATATCTCTTTTGTTTCTTTAGGAGTGTTATGAGAGTCAACACTTTGTAGCTAAAATGGTTCTTCTGGTTACAAAATTGAGAATCATTCAAGCTAAGCAATTCGATCTTGAAGTTGTGGCCTGATCTTTAAAAAATTTAGTTTCTAATATCAATTTAATGTGGAACTAGATTTATACCTAATCGAACTAGCCTAGAAGTATGGACTTGAACAAAAGGCTTCTCTTCAGCTCCATTTATTCCATCCTTCTCTGTAGTTAATTAGACATACATATACGCAATATTCTGTTACACTTCTTTCATATTTTCTGGTTAACTGTAGCCAACTCCAAAGACCCAAATAACCGCCAACACTATAATCACCTGGGAGCTAAACACAATTGGTTCCGTCTGTTGTATATAACAATGTATTATTTAATAACAACAATAATAGTTACAATAGAATTATTATTTGAGTTATAAATGAAAAGCTCAGATGGCTGTTATACAATTAATTTTGTGGTTACCATACTTGAAAAACTCTCACCATATAACTAGTCTTCTGGGCTGTTACCTGTTTATCAAAAAAAAAATAAACTAGTCTTCTGGGATAGCAATTCCAGAATTGTCATATTGCTAATATCTTTTCCTCTGTAAGTATTATTTTAAAATCTTTCTATTGTACTTTGTGCCTTTCAACTTCCATTGGGTTGATTTCTTGTGGTAGTATTTTCCAAAGATGCTATTTGGATTTCTTGGTTTAGACATTCTATCCTTTGGATAGAATTTATGTTAACGATTTGTGCTTGGGGGTAACGACAAAGAAAGTTCACCCAAAATAACATAGCCTAAAACATATTCCTATATTTCTGTATAACAATTCCTTGGCCATTCAGACTCCCCAAAAATTATTTTCTAAAATTATTACAACATGCTTTGGATAGTAATAATTTAGCTCTGCTTCCTTTTGCAACTCCACAGTAATTTATTTGCTTTACCCCATCTAATCAGTTGCTTAGACTCCATACGCATGCTGCAGCATAAATGAAATACTAGTTCATTTGTTTGGCTGCATTAGTTCAAGAATTAAGGCAAGATTAAGAAATATCACTCATCACAAGCTGCATTTGAGGAATATTGATTATGTCCACAGCCACATCAAATCTGTTAATGCTCCACAGGAACCCTCACGTGATTTTGCTTGTTTATGCTTCCCTCAGCTAAATAACAGGGATTTCAAGTTCCTTTGGATGAATGTAAAGGAATTAATTGGCCACTAACTTCTTTCTCGGATATGTTAACCTACATCTCTTACCCCTTCCCACTCTATCCCCAAGAGTCATCACTTGTGCATCCCAAGTCCCAACTTTGCTCACTTGTCGACTCAACTCCGAACCTTGACGAGTGTTTTCACATAAGCTGCCCTCTCTTGTTGAGGATGTAGCTTGACGTGGTTTGACTGATTTATCAAGTAGGACAAACTGAAGGCAAACGGGCCTTATATTTTGCATTAATACCACGTTTGCACCTTATGCTTCGTTCTGCCACTGGAAGTAATTTCATAGATAGCACAGAAGAGTCTTTTAATGCAATTGATCGGTTGTAACTTGTATTATTAGGTTTTTGTAAAGTGACAACTTTTGTGACGGGGGACTACATTTTGTTATAGTATACCCGTGGATATATAGAAGTAAAGTTACCACTCTCAAAAAAAGTAATTTCATAAATATACCACTACTACATCTGATCAAAATCAGCTTTTTACCATATTGATATTGCAATATGGTTAACTTGCCTTGGTGGTGATTGTAATATGCTGATCTATCTATTCCCCAACTAATTGTGTATATAATCTGCATGCACTAAGACTTCTGCTTTTAAATATAGTTGTGTTCCTTGCATATTAATTTCCATTTCTTTGGAATTCTGTAACTAATGTGTGGATTGTCTTTTTGTCTACTAGGTCTGTGCATCTGTGAATTTGGCAGAAGAATTGAAGTTTCCAACATTAAGTATTGATAGTAGGTTGCATGTTGAACTGTAGCTTGATGATTTGCATCTGCGAGATTTATACTTCAGGTGCCACATATGGCCAGCTTTGTCGCATACATTCACATCTGAATGTGTCTCTTCACTAATGACACATTACCTCTCTTTTGAGCATATCGTCACATCTTTTATGAACCTTAGGTCAGAAAAGGATATACTTCTATGGAGTGCAATTACATCTAACTCGCCCTATGTGTTGGTGCTACATCTTGATGCTGGGCATGTTTATTTCACCTCCAGAACATATGTTATTAGTTTATCAGGTGACTTATACATCAATTTTGATTCCAGTCTAGAAAAGATTGTGCCTTTTCGTTATATTCCAGTATCAGCATTGTCTCTAATTTGTTTGTTTTAAAGAAAAAAAATATTCTTAGTTAAAATGACAGGAGATTTAGGTACCATTCTTCCCTTTGTGACAAAACAACGCATCAACTTGTGTGAGCCTGATACTATTAGAGCTCATTGGATTTGCTGTTTTACAAAATCCAAGTTGAGTGAGGTCTTTGGAGTTGGCTTAGTTCAAACTCGTGAGCATAAGCTCAGGCTCATCCCTACCATCACTGAGCAATCTATAGCTCAAAAGGAAATGCCTAACGTGGTTAACGCACCATCTCTTTGATTGCTGATACTATTAAATACTCCATCTGTTTAAATTTGTTTGGTTTAATTCGGATTACTTAGGTTAATTAACTGATATTAGAAGTGAATTTGGATATTTTAAAGATTAACATATTTAAAAACTACATAAAAGGTATATAAATTACAAATAGTTGTATTTGAAAAAATTATCTGTTGACTGTCCAAATGGTGACAAAAACAAATAAACTGAAACGGGGAATAATAATATTGATAAGTGAAGGTGGATTTGTGTAATACTTCATTATTGGATTAAACTATTTAAAGACTAAGTATTTTTATTTTTTAAAAGTAATTCATGAACAACAATCTTTACAAGATTAATCATCACATAACAATTCATTTATTATCAGTCGATGAGTTAATTATCCCTACATAATGATTCTTGCACAACTAATATGTGAAGCAAATGAGTCCCAAGTGAAATAAATCTACTTTTTTCCTTGAAAAATTGCGCGCAGAGACCAAAAGTTTTAGATCAATGTTAGTATGATCCTTTTTCTTTTTCAAGAAGAAAAAGATCTCTCTGTAAAACAATAATTTTATTTGTGGGAAGCTAACTACATAAAAGGCAATAGTCTCGTTACGTGAAATCAATGACACCATCCGGCATTAGTATGAATCCTAACTATCTATCTTACAATTTGTGGCTCATTTTATCTGCATCTTTTTTGTTTTAGTTGTAATTAACTCCAAAAAGTATGAAATTTGTATAAAATGTCTTTTTTTAAACCATCTCAAAAATAATATTATTTTAATATAATTAGAAATAATTTAACTTTAAAATTCTCTCTTTACAATTTTCAGCCACACAAATTCTTTTAGATATAAATCTTCATTTTTTTTAAGAGAAATTCAATGATCTCAAAGCCCTCCTTAGATATGGAAATGAGTATAAACACTTACAATCATCCAATTAAATCCACCTACTAAGCCAAACTAGTCTCATTGGACTCCATTATCACTGGCTTCAACTTTAGCATTATCACTGGCTTCAACTTTAGCATTATCACTGGCTTCAACTTTAGCATTATCACTGGCTTCAACTTTAGCCAAACCAAGGTCCTCCTCCAGCTTGATCCAAGCTTTTACCAAGTTAGGAGGGAACTTCTTCTTCACAGTCCTACTCATCCCTTTTGCATCTCTCCATCTTGATTTCTTCACCAACCCTTCCACCAAATACTTGAGTGTAATGAAATCCGGGATCTTGTGAACACTCACACTCTCCCTGAACACCTTATACCCTGTCTCAAACCTTCCCTTCTTACACAAATAAAAGATTAAAGTCCTAAAAGTTGCAGCATTTGGATTGCACCCGTTTGTCTTCAGATCCTCATAAACCTTCTGTGCCTCGTCCATCAATTGATTCTTACAATAACAAGTCATCAAGTAATTATAGCTAATTGTGTCGGGTTTTAATCCAGCATTGCTCATTTCCTCAATTAAAGCTTTTACGCCCTCCGGCTTACTACCCTGAATGTTCATTATCTTTACATTGTATGCACCAACATCTGGACCACACCCTCTGCTCACCATCTCATTCCATACCCTCTCGGCCTCATCACTCTTCCCTTTCTTGTAAAATGAATGCAATATAGTAGTGAAAGCAACAGCTGTAATCTCCACACCTTTCTCCTCCATCTCCTTGAATCGTTCCATTGCCATTTCCGGCAACCCCATTTCACAATATGACCTAATCAACACACCGTATGACACTTTATCAGGTAAAAATCCATACTTCACTGGTATTTCATCAAACAGCTGGGCGACACGATCATATAGTTTCGAGTGCATGCAAGCTGATAAAAGTACATTGAAGGAAATAGCTGATCTGGGGGTGCCCAAATCATCCATCTGATGATAAATTTTGAGCGCGTGATCAAACATTCTGGCGACTCCATATGAGCGGATTATGGATGAAAGAAACGGCTCTTGGGTAATTTTGGGGCTATTTTTGTGAGATTCGAGGAAATTTTCGATGTCGGAAAAACGGTGGGACTTAGCGAGGCGCTTGACTATGTATTCTTGAGCGTAACGGGAGGACAGGGGCGAAATGTAACGATCAGACACGGAGGAGTAAATCTCTAGGGCTTTATCAGGGTCATGCTCGGCTTTGAGCTTTGATTTTGCTTTGGAGATAGAGATGGTGGCGGCGGAAGCTGACTCCGCGGCGGCAGCGGCGGCGGTTGTGAGGTGGCGTGCCTGGCGCAAAGCGATGGAAGAAGACATTTCTTCTAGGGTTTAGGTGGGGTTGAACGTGAGCTTAGTAGGGTTTTTTACCTTTTCTGAAAAATTATTTCACTTTATTTCAAAAATAATATTTGAACATAATAATTTTATCATTGCACCATAAAGAAAATCAAATAATACTAACAAAATCATTTCAATTGATAAGGCTCATTTTTCAAATTATTCAAGAGTTACGACACTTTAAAAACATAAACACGTATTATATAGTTTCTTTTCTAGGTCACATTTGCTACAAATATTATTTGACATGATTTATTCATTTTTGAATTATATTATTCACATGTAAAATATTAAGCATATGCTTTCTGAGAAAATATTTTTGTTTATTTTTCATTTTCATTGCTCATAGAAAAATTCAAAAAACTTTTGATAAAGCATAATTACTAGATTAAGTAACATTACCACTAATATCCCTCAACATATTTATATTTTTCAACGTGATAATTCATTCTTATCTCATAAATATTCAATTTTGTAAATTATCAAATTAGTCTATCCTTTGAGCATGTAATATGTGATTGAATAGTTAAATTATTATTAACATATTTAAATTCAAAAATAAAATAATTTATTCGATTCATTCATCTTTCAAGTATGAAATTCAACATCTTTTATATTTAAATTTTTAGGAACAACTGTTCTACAAGGTTTAAATCAAAAAAATTAGAAATGCAAGGATCTTTCCAAACATAAACGTTTTTGGCAATAGCTACTCTCCATCTTAATCATTTTTTCTATCATTTTTTACTTCCAAATTGTATTCTTTTTCAAATTTAAGACGCTTGTGAAGTAGTAATAGTATTTAAAAAACAGACTGTTGAAAAATACTTATTATTCACTCAAAAAAATTAAAAACAAGATAAGATATAATTGAATGCAACAACTAATATGAATTTATTTTATGGTAAAAATAATTAATCACTATTATTTCAAGATTTAGCATACCTAAATCCTTTCTAGCCTTTAATTTTTGCATGTGCCATTTAACATTATAAATTTTTATATAACTGAACTTTGCATTAAAATTATGTTCTAAAATTAGACGAGTCTCTCTCTTTTCTTTTTTTTTTTTCCTTTAAAAAAAAATTATTGCTTTAATACATTCACATTCAATGTTTCTAAAGCAAGAATCGATAATTGCGCTTCACTTTATCCTATTAGAACTTTTAGAAATTCATTAATATTATTATTTATTTATATAACATTAAAAAATTTCTTATAAAACAAGATATATATTTTAAAAGTTCCGTGATCTTCTTATTTATATGAAAATTCACATTTCGCATCCTATATCTCTTCCTCCACCAATATCTTTTATATTATTTATGTAATGATGTAATTAATAAAAAATTTTAAAAAATATTTGAAAAAATAAAATCAATATTCCAGAAATTTACTTTTAAATTTTTCCTAATAATACTACTTCTAAATTTTTCCTCGTAATGCTAGCCTCCCTTATATTGATTTTTCCTGGGGTGGGTTAAATAGGAAAACTAGAAAATCGAACCGAATTAAATCAATTTGATTTTTCGATATCAATTTTTTGTTTCTTTAATTTAATTTTATTTTTTGAAAATTTTGATTTTACAGTTTAGTTTATGGCGTAAGGGTCTCGAAATCGCGGTGCACCCAAAAATTAAAATTTTGTTATATTAATAATTCTAAATTTTTATTTTTAAATGTTAACTCAAGCCCAACCCCAATTTCAACCACTAGAAAAGAGCTTTAGTCATTGTGAAAGAAAATCATTTAGATGATGTGCTTTTGTTGTATTCTTAATTGTTGTGTTTAGCAGTTGCATGATTTTAAAAATTTATTTGCAGTTCTCATTAGTTAGTAAATCCTCTGCACTTAATAATATTCTAATTTAACCCCTGTATTAACTAAGTTGATTTTTTTAATTTTGTTTGTAGATGATGATGCTATGAATTTACAATTATCTATAAAGTATGTAACATTAAAATATTGGAGTAATTTATTACATACTTTTAATACAGATGAAATCGTTTTTATTTTATTTTTACTTAGCACTAAAAAATTATTTGAAAAACATCAAAATAAATCGAACCGAATTGATCTAGTTTGGTGCAGAATATGATACTCATTCTTAAAAAATTGAACACTGAAAAACTGAACGCCTACCCCTAATTTTTCCTATAGTAATAATTCTTTTAATCTATTTATTTTCAGCGAAAAAAAATTAGTACGCTACCATTTAATTTAATTAGTCTTTTTAAATATTAACCCCTTCTTTAATTAGACGGTAAACGAGACTCCAACTCTAAAACCTCAACTCCAACTAATAAACCCTAAACCCTTCCTCCACCATTATTACTTGGAGTTGAAGTTTCACTTTTCCGGCAAAGAAATTGGCGGAGATGGATTTGGACTTCAACGGTCCAAGTAATGTGCCGAGCAGGCAATCCCGTTTTGCTCCCAAAAACTCCAAATTGAAGTCTCAACCAGAAACCAAATCCAAAAGTGAAACACCGCCATCATCTGATTCAGCTATTCCGAATAAAAAGGAAGAACTGGGTGCACACCCTCCTCTAACAGATCATATAGAGAAAAACGGGGTGGCAACGGTCGAGGACGACGTTCCATTGAATGGAGAGACTACGGGAAACGACCTCGCTGAAGAACAAGTCGCAATGGAAACCGACAATGATCAAGATGAAGTTGTTCGTGAAATTGATGTGTGGCGTACCCCTTCCCTTAGTGAGGTTGATTTTTCTTGATTTAAGAAATGGTTGTTTATTGTTGAATTTGCAAATTTTTTTATTTGTGAAGTATATTTTGTTTTCTTTGTCAGCTGTATGTACTCCAATATCCATTGAGGCCTGTCTGGCGTCCCTATGATTTGGATGAAAAATGCCAAGAGGTGAGTTACAACAATTGCTTTTAATGTTTTTCTTTTTGAACAAATGGGTCATTGTTTAGTATGGGAAATGAATCATTAACATCAAAGGTTAAATTGAAATGTGATGCTAAAGGCAGGAATGGATTGACTGGTTTTAGATGACCAGTTTGGACATCTGAATTTCGTTTTTTAAATATTTTGCAGGTGAGGTTGAGACCTTCAACTGCAGAAATGGAAGTTGATTTGGCAATAGATTTCGATTCTAAAAATTTTGACAGTGACTCTGTCTATGCAGAAACAATGAAAAAGCAGGTTCGTGGAGTTATATGGAAGCTAGTCGTTTTAATATATATTCTTTTTTTCTTAAACCGCAATGAAGACCAAAAAAGAAACTAGGAGCAGACAGTGACCTGGTATGTTTGTTGGCAGGGGCAGATTTACTTAGTCCGAAAAATTGTATATATTAAAATGATGCTATTTCAAAAATTAAAAGCATTGCAGCTCACTTGGCTGAGCACGACTATTTCAAACTTGAGTTTCCAAGTTTTATACCCTGCAGCCTTTCGCTTTTCTTTTCAGATAGTTTTGCCTCATCATATACACATATACAAGAAATACTTTATCCAGTTCAAAGGTGCAACTGTGGATCTCTTGGGAGTTATAAAAGTTTAACCAATTAGTCCAGATTAACATATATAGCATCTTACTATTAAAAATTAATGCTGTTTCAGAATTATAGATTAAAAAAGAATGTAACCCTCAGGGTTGGCCTAGTGGTAATAGACTTGAGCCTTGGGGTTTGCTTCCTTTCAAGGTCTCAAGATCGAAACCCACTGGGTGCAAACAATTTCTGAGGGCATCGGACTGGGTAAAACCTGAATTAATCGTGGTGCACTTGCGGGAAACTCCTTGCCGAGGGCCTGTGCACCCCTGGGATTAGTTGGGTCTCTAAGAGACTCGGACACATAGTGCAAATAAAAAAAAATGTCCATTTTCCTTTTTTTTTTGGGGGGGGGGGCAAATCTTTGATTTGGCATGTTTAAGACGCGAAGATTAAAGAACAAATTAGTACATTCCACATATTTTTAACTTAAGACTCTTTATTTTCTTAAACTCTATACCAAGTCCAAACTAGGCAAACAAATCAAAATAGAGGGAGTATTACATTTCTCTCGATTTCTCCACCATAAGTTCCAGTTTTAATACCATCTGTTTTGGTCCTACTCTTTGCTCTTAATGATAGTGGGTATACAAACAAAAGGCGGACCCATGTGGAATGTAGGGAGGGGGTCATGGGTAAAACTTATTAGATACCATTGACTCTGGTATCTAATAAGGTTTACGCCCCACCTTTAGTGATATTTATTTTTTGATTTTGTATCTTGACCCTGTTAAACTCAAATTTTTTGATATATATAAATATATTAAATAGATGTATATACCTTAAGAATCAAGTGTATATTTGATTGTTCATCCTGATACACAAAGGCGATTTGGGGCACTGGCTGAGTCTGCATTTAAGTTCTGCTTTTCTGATTGATAACCCTGGTCGGTTCCTCTCCAGCATAACCTTTATATATATATATTAGGAGTCGAGTGTTCAATTTCGTTTTCTTTAAGCCTCAATATTCTTAACAAAGGAGGCTCGAAAATTTGCAAAAGAAATGTCACCAAGAGTCAATCTAGATACATGTATAGAGAGAGTGGGTGAGTGAGTGAGTGTGTGTGTGTGTGAGAGACAGAGAGAGACAGAGAGAGAGTTTAACTTTCCAATCAAACAGTGTCACATTCAACATGCATTTGCCTCTACTTTTTTGCTTGTTTATTCACCTGCCGGCGCTGCAACATAGAAAGAATTAGTTCAGTTCTTTGGTTTGGTTTCTGTAGTATTTTTTTAAATTTCTATATTTGGCTCAGTTCTCAATTATCGGGTCCTGATTTTTCTTGAAATCTAATCCTCCATTTATGAGATGTCGTTCTAAATCTTCCTTTGTAGCAACTGTTGTCTGCACATCTGCAAGTACATCACATTTACTGCTTCATATCTCCTACTCTTGCCACGTTAAGCCAAACCAAATTGAACTAATTTCGCTTAGGTACTTGATATGTACCAAGGAAGAACCGAAAATCGAAAAAACGAACGCCCACCCCTAGTTTTTAGAATATTAAAAATGTGCCGAAGTCAAGTATAAATGGATCATTCACTTTAGTTATATTTACAAATTAATGATGTTCGATCATTTTTAAGCTTTTACATGCTCATAACTTAAAATATTAATTAAGTCTTAAGAGAGTTGCTCATCGAACTTCATAACTAGCAAATTGCATGACTATTTGTGGTGCCCCCGCAACCTTCAAATCCTGTGCTGCCTCTGGATACAGATATATATTTCGATTTCATGGTTGTAACTTTGTTATTAGGTGTAGGATAAGGAGGTTGTATTTTGAGAGCTTTTCCAGTTACATTCTGGAAACTCTGGACTTGATATTTGTTCCCTTAGCAGGAATTTCAGTTCTAATTGTTTGCCGTAGAATCTGATTGGTTCTGAATTTCCAGACTCTCTCAACAAAATGGGTTCCATTACCAACTTGCTCCTCTGAGTATGCTGTTGCGGTTCTCATTGGTGATAAGGTAATTGATTTGCTTTTGATGGCTTAAATGCTTATTTAACTTCTAGTCTCGTGGAGTTCTGATTGACTAAAGATAGTCTTCTGCAGTTTTTTTATGTGCTTATGTGTGTTCAGCTTTTGTCTTTTTCTTTTTCAAAAACTGATTTGGACCAGAACAACGTCGGGTGGCTACTCTCTCATCCTCCAATATAATCAAGTGAATTTTTTATGAGCTTCAAGTTGAAGCAAATTATTTGCTTTCAAATCTAAGTCAACCGTCACCTATGCAGTTGGGAACCATTATAATACTTCTGGCTCTCTTATTTAGCCCAAGTTCTGCCACTTACTATTAAAAAATTGTTTAGTCCTTTTACTTATATTCTTCTGTTTCTTATATACATTGGTGTGAGAAACTTCAGCTAAAATTTCTAAGTTTGCTGAATATTTGGAGCTCATTGCTGCAGCCAAAAAGAATAAGTATGCTGTAAATATGATTTTCAATATAACCTATGTACTCTTGTCAATATACACAAATGTTACCTTTTCAAAAAAATAAAAAAATTAGTATCCAAGCATATTAATATTCTCCATAATGACGCTCTCGCGTCCTGTTTGTTATGCAGTTACACCTCAATCCTGTTCATGCAGTTGTACAGCTCCGACCATCACTGCAGCATATTAAGAAAAGCGAGTCGAAGAAGAACATTACAACCAGTAATGATGAAAAAAGTTGTGAAAACGAAGACGTCAAGAAGAAAAAGCCTGTGGGTCCATCAAAGAATCAGGTTCATTTCATGATTTGCTCTTTTGATGCCAGCTCCTAAGCTCAACTTATATGGACCTTGTATAAAACTACTTTTCATGTGATATTATGGTACATATCAGTGGCTAGCACTTAAATATCATGTGTCAAGGACTTTTCCCCTTCTCTGAGTAATTTCACTTTTTTAGCCTAGGACCTATTGGAAACAACCTGTTTTCCCCACAAAGGTGTGGCTGAGGTCCTCGATTAGTCTTATCCTCCTCAGACCTCACTTTTAGGATTACATTGGGGGTCTGTTGTTGTTCTTATATGTCAAAGACTTCTCGGTTCCTGATTTACTTTCTTTGCCACAATTGGATAAGTAATGGTAAAGGGAATGCCTTAAGCTTATTCTTCTATGGTTAAGCTCACTCTGCTATTTTCAAGTCGTCTTTTCTAGTTTGATGAACTTCACACTCAAACCCCCTTACCCAGGATCCCAGTACCAGCCTTTCCACTTTGTCTCACTTGGTGACTTGAGTCAACCCACCTTATTGTTGGAGGTGGATGATCCCTTGCAACTAGACTTTCCCTCCCCTGATGTTGTTCAAGCTTTTCGTGTAAGTGCTTTACCGTTTCTTTGATGTATTATTCAAGCATATACCTTTTGTGCAGAACACACCACCAGGGGACCCCAAGGATATTGGAGAGGTATGAACACCTGTTAACATGTACTAACAAAATTTCCGCTTTTCAGTATTAGCTAATAACTCTTCATATTGTTCATTAGCTTGAGTGCCTGCTGATTTTTCGTCTGCTACGGTTTGGATTTGACGTTTCTGTTGCAAGTGTTTTATATTTATATTTACTCAAGAGCAGTTAGCTTTCTCCATGCAGTAGTCCATATCATTTCAAACAGTTTCATTTATTACAGATCCTTCTGAAGTTATTGATATCTATTCATTTCCTGTTGTAGCATTGGTTACATCTAAAATACCATGGGTCTAGGAGTGACATTTCAGCCAGATATCTTCAGAAAATGGCCATGGAGGGAGGCTCCCCTGTACCAATTTCAATGAGCCAGTATGTATCTACTATTGATTTTTCTTTGCTTGAGCGATATATTTTTTGCCAACTGCTTCTGTTCAGGATGATTAAAAGACATAGCTTCTTGCCCCAGAGCATATATTTATCTTACTCTCATTCTTTTTTGATGAAGTAAGGGTAATCAGTAAAAAACATCCAGACGATGCAAGCAGAAAATTACCAGAGAGGGAGATAGTGCCTGCTCATACAACAACATACCAGTGTTATCCCATAGAGATAGTGCATGCTCAAAGACACACACAAGAAAAAACTATTCTATCACTAAGGAGCAGAGAACAACAACATCAACATACCTAGTGTAGTCCAAAAATTGAACACAACTAGTTATTGAGCCAACAAAAGAAAGTCAGTAAGCATTTTGCTTTGAGTACATGAGTAGGAGTTGAAATCCCATCAAAACATCTATGATTTCGATCGTTCCAGATGTACCAAAAAATAGCAGCAGACACTGTTTCCTTAACAGAAGCTTACATATGCTTCTTGATGCTGTTAGCTTGACCCAGCTAGTCAACAATAACTACAACAAATCCAGTGTAATCCCACTGTTGCTGATAGACCCTAGGCTCTAAGATGTAAAAGAAGCAGAAACAACAGAAAGATTTTACACTAATAGGGGCTAAAGAAACGTCATGTAAATAAAAATCTAAGAATACAAAAATCCCAGAATAATACTAACCTTCTATCCTAAATGACCTAGGCTACTCCAAGAATTAAAAAGAGCATGCTCCAATATCATATGCCACAGAACAATGCAAAAAGAGATATCTGAACACTTTAAAATCCAAATTGCATATCTACTCTCCTTTTTATGCTAATACCAGTTTTTTTTTTCTGCTAATTTGATACACAGGGTTGATTATCTGGGCGTCATTTGTCCTGCAAGACCAACTGACATTGACAGATTAAGAAATCTTAGAACAAGGTAGTGCAGCCTGCTTTAATTTGTCCTTCGCATATATTGTTTTGACTTTTGACATTGAAAGGTTTGGAGATTTTGCTAAGGACAAACAAATTTTTATGTACATCACGATCATAGAGCTGTCTTCTTTGCTATGTGGTTATCGTCCTCTAGTATTGTTGGACCATTCTGCTACCTGCAAATTATCTTCTTTTTCACAAGAACTGCATATTACTGTAATCTACTTCCTTATCTCCCCTTTCCATTTTATTTATTTGTTTAATCTCTTTTTTACTTTCTGTACAATGTCGAGTAGAGATTGTGATGATCTTTGGTTACTTGTTCATAATCTAGTTTTTAATTAGCAATTAAGTTGTCTTTGGTGATGGACTGGTAATATCCTACAACTTCAAAGATTAGATTCACACAGTAACATAAGCCTAATTGCAACGTCGATGGATGTAATTCTGATTGACTAAATTTGTAGATCAAAATGGGAAGGAAAACAATTTTCTGAGCTCGAGAAAATTCTCTCTCGTGTCAGATCCATATTTTTCACTATGGGGGTTCGAAAAATAAAAATGTTGCACTTGAGATATGAACTTGGATCCTCAAGGTGAATTTTGAACCCCCTCAACCACTAATCCAACCTGTAATCTTATGTTCAAGAAGTTCAAAAAATCTATATATATATAAAACAAATTTAAAACTACCTTATATAAAGGGTGTAATTTTTTGCTGGGGGTTTCGGGTGAACCCTCTAGATCCACCCCTGACAGGAATGTTTCTACTGGCTTGGACTCTGGGAAAAAAGGAGAATTTCACTAGCAGAAATAATGGAATCAAGTTCAACAAAATATTGTGAAGGGGATTTCTAAGAATGCAGCATTGGGAGGTTTAGCTGATCTTTGGTGATGTGTGAAGTTGGAGCAAATAGTATTTGGGGGGAAATTAGGAGAGAATGTAAACACAAACAAGGACTAGAAACTATTAGTTGCTCAAACTCTTAAGGACCAGCTAATCTTGACAATGGTGTGCCATGGATAATAGTAGCTCCCAGGCTATGAGGTTTTGATAATAACACCAGAAGTGGTAGGCTAAGCAGGAAAAGGAGAGAACTCAGACTTGAATTGTAAGGCATAATTGAAGTGTGCATTTTACCGAAGAAATCGAATCAAGACACTAAAATTTAAAAAAGTTTTCCTTATGAAGATAATAAGTATAAACACATCAACTGTATGGACAAATCAAAGCAGACAGATGTCCTGACTTTGAGCTTCACTGCCACCGTTATAAAAAATAATAACACGTGCTTGGCCCTTGAAAGAGAATCAGACCCACACATTAAGGGTGTATTGTGTAGGCATGATTAAATAAGTAAGAGTATGCTCTGTTAATTAGCTTAAACTTTTAGATGAGGTATTCTCTTGGGTGTATTGTGTAGGCATGATTAAATAAGTAAGAGTATGCTCTGTTAATTAGCTTAAACTTTTAGATGAGGTATTCACTTACTTCAACATATATTCTACTGTTTATGCAGGAAGCATTGTTGTCCCCGCTTTTTAAAAAAGAAATGTGTTCCAGAGTTACTTTTGGCATTGTTGTGATGTGTGGGGTGTGTGGGGAGAGTAGGTTAACGGCTTAAAACTTTGTTGCTTCTTGGTTTGTCTAGTAGTAAGTATGAGCAGTACGAAATTCAAGGATACATTATGCTTTATTTTGCCATAGAACCTAATCTGCCAGAAAGTGGTTTTTGTTCTTGATGTTCTGGCAATGAAATAAAAAAGAAAACATGGTCTTGCCTCTTTCTAGATTAGGAGCAATTGTCAGAACTACAAAAATCTTAAGCAGTTTTATGTGATGATCTTATTTTCATTTCTTATTTTCATCACTTCTTGAGGCCAAGGACGAGAGTGGACTGTTATTCCAGAATATGAAGTTGGATTCATTTACATCATGTTACTTAGCCAACCTTGCACCTCACTGGTCATCTTATCCTTGATGCTCTACCTGTCATCTGTCAAATTGATTTCTTTTCATTTAAAAAGAATGTTGTCCTTAATATCCATCTGTTGTTAAAGTTGATCCCTTCGGATTAATTATAATTGACTGGTGTGAGTTGTATTTGTTGTGGTCTGCTGATATAGTTAAACATAAATATGCAGCCTATGACTTGAATTGCTTATTGTCTTTCTCTAGCCAGAAATTTGCTGTTTCTTCCATTTAGTACCCCAGCCATGTGGAATAGATAACAGTTCTTGAAATGACATGTTTCTCAGCTATCTTAAATTAACATTCTATCCCAGTCATTATATGCTCCTAACTTGTAAGTTGCCAAATGGATGCTTTTCAGGTTGTCCCAGAAACCTTTTGAAGAACGTGTTAGAACTTGGCTTCTTGAGGTCTGTACCCACTATTTGGATTTTGCGCTGCTTGTATATTTTTATTTCTGCAAAGCTGCAACAAAGTTTGTTTAGATGGGGACCTGTGGTCCTTATAACTCACAAAGGCAGCACATTAAAATGAGTTCTTTTCACAACAGGGACCTCCAATTCATCGTTTTGATGCCCTAAAGCACCTAGCGCCAGATAATTCTGTTGATGAGATTTTAGAAGTCCTCAAAAGATACGGACAATTAGTTCAAGGACTGTGGGTTCCAAAAAGTTCATTAGTCTATGACACAAATAATGGAGTTGAAGTTTTAGCAAGGAATTATGTCCTTTATGAGTTTACCAAGAGTACCCTAATTAAGAAGTCAGTGTTTGGCAGGAGGCCTGAATTCCTTAAAGCTGCAACACAAGCACTAAAATCATTAGCTATCGAGAGGCCTGACATGAATGATTGGAAGCTCAGAGAGCTTCCTGACAAGAAATTTGAAAATCTTTATGGTGATGTTGTGAGAGAGCAGCAAGCTATCTGGGAGACCATGGGGAAACAGATCAATGATATTATTCATGGAGGAAGAAACAGGCCTACTGTGAAGAATCCTCTAAACCCAAAGGCCAACATTCCTGCAGTGGCAAGTGGTGATAAACCCATTCATAACACATTTTTGAGAACATCTATCTCAGAAGAAATTCGAGAAGCTTTACTGAAGGCGCTTCAAAATGTTTTTAGAATCCATAAGGTTTGCAGGTGAGGTCTCTTAAAATGACTTATGAACTTTCTGTCTTTGTTGTTTGTTATCTAGAGAGTAGTGATTTTGGGTATTCATCTTACTGGCACAAATTGTTAGAGCCTGAGAATAAATGCGGAAACCGGGTCAAAGAGGTGGTTTATTGACCTTTTTGAGCTCCACAAATCGACAATAATGTTCAGGCTATTTTAAATTGCTATACTCCCTTCAACTTCTGCCACCTGTGGTCGTCCCTTTGTGTTTGGCTGAAGAACCTTCACCTTCTTATGGCTTTTGATATTATCCTTTGGAATTTAAGGAATGTGTAAATTGGTGATTTTTTAATCTCCCCTGTATGTTAATTACCTCTTTACTCAATTCTTCTTGATTTTACCCTCCCTTTATTTGATTGTTTTCATCCTTTTCTTTTGATGAAGAAAGATAATTTTATAGATGGCATAAAGAAGACTCAGAGGTTACAAAAGTAGTAGATGCACAAAAGGTTATCAGCCATAGCTACAAAAAGTTACGCTAACGCTATAGAGCTGATACAGGGAGATGTTCTGCCAGTTGAACAACTATAAAAGACATCTACCTTAAGTGTATAAGTGAGAGTTGAAACCACATCAAACTTTGATTCATTTTTATCAAGGCACACCAAAAGATGCAGGCAGGAAAATCTGCGAGTTTTTCCTGATGGACTTATCAACTTTCCATTGAGACGAGCATTCACAGGCCTTAGGCAACTGTTTGTGGCATTGTCTATTTGAGACCAAAAGTAGAGATAAACATATGCCCCAAATTTCTATGGCAACTGGGCAGTGTAGGAAACAATGTCTATTGCATTCTGAATCTGAAACAAATGAAGCAGCTCTTGACTGTCTGAATTTTCCTTCTGTTGAGATTATTCTGTTTAAGGCATGCTTCATGTAAGGGTATCCAGCTGAAATATATAATCTTAGGGGAGACTTTTGTTTTCCAGATATATTCCTGGGCCATCTGTCAATCATCTCATTGGAGGAGCATAGGTGAGAGTAGCCTGCCTTAACCGAATAGGGACAATCCTTCCATTTTAGGTTGTAAGCATTATCTGGCTTGACATATTGTTCTTCCAATTTGGACCATAACTCCATAAGGTATGGCAATTCCTAGTCTTGAATATTCCTCCTGATTAAATCATGAGTTGACTAGTCCTCTAAAAGGATGAGATGATCTAGTTATAGGACATTTCTTTTTTGCTTTGGAATATTATAATATCTTTGAGCAGTGGTTATACATTGTCCCTTAAGAGCTAAGTTGCGCGGACTCTTCACTTTCAATGCCTTACCCATGTCAGATTCTCCGAAAATACACTACTTTTGTCGAATCCGACGCGCACCTGCTAACACTTTCGAAGAGTCTGAGCAACATAGCTTAAAAGTCCTGTTTATGTTGACGTCTTGGTAGTTGAGGTGAGTCATGCGAGTATTTAGGTTGAAATTTTCCTTCACAAGGTTTATGTTTCCCTTTTAGTATGTTATATATCTACTTTTTTGCATTTGTCTTTTTTCCTGTGCGCCTCACCTGTCTGAGGTTTAGAAGGAACAGAGAATGCTTGCTGTTCAAGAAGAAAAACTGTGCACGACTTGTTCTATTTACATGAGGTTCCTCCATCTAAACTTGTGACCCCTAACATATTGAGACTCCACTTTTTACTTTTTGCCAGTTTGCAGCAAATCTGCGAAACAATAAAGGGAGATTCAAAGAAAGCTGTTACTGGCACCACGGGTGTTTCTGATGCACCTAAAGAGGAGATAGAGGCAGTGGTTAATCGGATTGCTGTAAACATCCATGGTGTCTATATTTTGAGGTCATCGCCAGATAATCCACAGTATGACGCATTGAGGTTAGTAACTATTGCTAGTATGGCTAACACTACTTGATAAACACGTAGGTAGCTAATATATAGTTTGGGTTTTCAGGAAAGTTGTAATTGATCTTTTTATGGCTGAAGGGCCAAGTGCAAAGCTAAAGAAAGCATCTATAATTGAAGCTGCCAAGTTGCAACTGGGAAGGGATGTTACCAGTGTTGAGTTTCAAAAGGTGAGTACTTCTTTCCTTACTTGTCATGAGAATTAAGGTATATCTTCTTTGACTCTATTGTATAGGGTTTCAGGTAGTGGCAGAAGTCAATAACTGAACAGTTTTTATCATAGTTGATGTAGTGATTTCAATTAGTCAATCCATCGAATATGCCTATTTCAGGTTATATAAATACTTGTAAGAAGTGTTTCTTGACAGCATATTCTAGGGGTCTCTAAAAATAGAGATTCTCTAAATCTTACACTTGTTCGTACTCAAACCTAATGTATGTGTAGCAACAACCACGAACTTAGTACAACTAGTTGTGATCTATCTAACCCAAGTCTACACTGACTCCAATTGGTTGTAGGTCTTTAATCCACCTTCTCAAAGCAATTTTAGGTCTACTTCATCTTTCTAGCACCTTCAATCACCATAATGTACATATGAACTGGTAAGTTGCATGATAAAGAAGTGCTTGACAGACTTGCATGTAAGGGGGCTGTCGATGGAGGTGTACTGATTTGATTCCTATAGATTGGTGTGCACACATTGGTTTGCTTTAAGAAGAAGGGTCGTGCAGATGGGACGCAATTTCCTGTGGAATTAAGGGTTCTTTCTGCTAGTTAAAAAGAATTTCCTTTTTCATCTTCCATTGAGCTGCAAGAACTGTTATTTTCATTCCCCTTCTTTTTATTGTTGGATGTATAGTTCGGTTAGTTTTAATTTAGTGTTTGGTACGAAGGAAAATGTTCTCCATGTGACATGTTCTCTAAGAAAATGAGTGGCATTCTTATTTATCTTTTTGTGTGTAGTATTGTAAGCAAAACATACAACAACAACATACCTAGTGGAATCCCACAAGTGGGGTCTGGAGAAGGTAGAATGTACGTAGACCTTACCACTACCTCACAGGGTAGAGAGGTTGCCCTCGTCTCAAAAACCCATAAACAGAATAAAGTAGATATGAAAAAAAAATGGGAAGGAAAAGAAAGGTGTAGTTCTGTTGGGGATGGGGTGAAGATGAAGTGTATTGAAGGGTGGGAAAGACACAATCAATGTGAAATGTCTCTCGTAATACTTGTTTCCCTACTTCTAATATGGAAGTCGTTTTCCTCATTTTTAAGAAGCTTGTTTTCCTAGAAAAGTGTCCAAAATTTTTGACCCAACCGAGCATGGGAAAATCAGACAACATATTCTAGGTCGTGTTTTCCTCATTACCGAACACACCTTAGTGTCAAAATAAATGTCAGTCTTTTCAAATTACTACAGGTAAGAAAAAAAATTTGATTACAACAAATGTAAAAGGTCACCACAGAGCAAGCTAACCAAGAAGGGAAAACTATACGTGATAAACTATTTGGTGGAACTGCTCTTTGTTTTAGCTACCAACCCAATCCTAGAAGAGAGAATGATACTTGTCTGTGTTTTGTGCAAACTGCTCGTTTTTTATAAATAAGTCTATCGGACCCTTTTTTAAAAACTTTGAAGACCAAGTTAAGGTGAAGTGCAGAAGGTTTTAATCTCTTCTCTGCCCCTCCTACCTCTATTTCACCCTTCATATTTCCATGACTTGCAGCTGTGGTGATTTTGCACATTCTGAAAAGAGACCAGAGAGAACAGTATGTAAAAGGAAATGGAAGTAATCACCTATCTGTTTAGTATGTGCAAAGAGAAAAAGACTCTCCAATCAGTTTATTTAGGAGTGAGTGGAGAAAATCGTTTCCTAGTAGGTCTTGTAGAACAATGGCCAGACAAGTAACAAACTTCTTCTCTTCCCCTAGCTAACTCTCATACCTCTCCTGATTTTAAACGTACATGTTTCTACTTCAGGTTAGAACACTAAAAACTTGTTATAGAATTGATTTAGGATATTTGAATATTAGAACTTTACCATTCATCACAGAAGTTTCCTACCTTTGGATGGGGATGTTAGTATTTCATGCTTTTGTCCTGTTTGAAAGTTGAGATATGATTAAAGACATTTTCTGGAGTAAGATAAAATTAGCAATGTTGCCCGACTATGCCAACTGAATTGGGAGATACTCGTGCAAAAGAAACAAGAACTGCTAAGCTAGCACTAGCATTTGACAGGATCCATTTTTATTCTCTTTTATATGGTGTGGTGAAGTTTCAACCTCAGGTGTAGGTTTTTTTCTGGGCTCGTCAGGGTTCTCCTTACTTTGCACTTCTTTTTTTAATGTGAATTGGATCTTAGCAATGCTGTCATGATCCTGGCCATGTTCTGATGGACAGCTTGGTCTGGGAGAGTTACTGGGCTTTAAATAGCTTGGACGTACATGCTGTCATAGGAAGTCAATGTATTTTCCAGCTCAAGCAGATATATTCGAGAGATGTTTACAGAATCCTATTTCCATTCCTCTTACCCCAGTTCTCATCCATTTTGTTTTTTCCCCTTCTCTGATAGAATATAAAACGTAACGGTTCCAAACTTTCATGTCATCTGGTTCTATACCACATCATCGTGGTCTAGAATCCTTAAAGTTGAATGGAACTTTGTATTGTGAATAAGCTCTAGTGTGAAATGTTGTCGGTCCGTTATATTGTAGTGATTCATCTAAAATTCGTGCGGAAGCTTCATTTCTTTTGTTATTCCTGATGGAATATATAAAATCTTTTTCTGACTGCCTGAGTCCTAAATATTTCTCTATGTTTCTTCTGCAGGTTATGAAGGAACTATGTCATTCAGAAAATTCAGCATGGGTTTTGGGAAGTGGCGACGGTAATCCACAATGGTAGTCAGTCAGCTATCTTTTAATTCCAGTTATGTACAGGTCACGGAAAGTTCAAATGTTCGTTGCGGAAATTCTCTTCACTGAGGAGGAAATTGGCTTTGCTTGAGGTTTCCCTCGACTCTTGGGAAGCATAATTATTTAGTTTTGGGCTTATACGGAAACACTTTATCAGAAGAAATTGGATAGCTAGCAGATTTCGAGCCTGTTTTGCTCATTCTTTCTTTTCATTCAATTCATTCTTTCCATGAACAAAAAGAAAGATTGTCTCATTATTTTCAGTCTCCGGAATATCTCCTGTTGCAATATATGAATTAAAGCTTTAAAAATCTTTCACCATATGAGAAGAGTATAATCAACTGTATAAAATGTCATTTCGTTTACTTATACACCCTTCTATTCAATAAGTTGTAAAACCACAAATATTTTTTGTTCGATGTTGATGCGTATAGTGAAAAAATAAGGCATTTTTTACGTGATTAGTTTAGCTATGTAATAGATGACTGAAAGGTCATATGTTTTTCCATCAAAATTTTAATTAAAAAATGTCTAATTGAAATATTTTATTAGGACTGTGTTTAATAGAAATAAGTCTTAGTTCAAGTATCCAAATGAAATATTTTTTTTTCTGTCTTATTTTGTGTGACACCATTTGACTTGGCTTAGTGTTTAAGGAAAAAAGGAAGATTTTTAAAAATTTATAGTTTAAAATAATTTTTAGATATTTGTGTGGTTGAAATTATTTTATTAAGCGTTAAAAAAATTGAAATTAAACTATTTTCAATTAGAGTAAATTAGCTTTTTCTTTTAGGCGGACTAAAAAAGAAAGGGAAAACTAAGTTTGTATCTCTCTAAATCAAACTATTTATATTCATATACTCTTATATTTTGTGCCCCTATACAATTAAAATTTTGCCCCCCTCCTCCCCCATCCAATATTAAAATTTGAGTGTTGATGTTATGCTGATGTCAGCAGTGCTTGTATGATTTACCAATAGGGTATACATATATCAACAGGGTATCACAGATGATTAAACTCAATCCTATATGATACCGATATGGTATAAATATATCGATATAGTATATAACGAATATATTTTTTACTTATTAGAGTTTAATAATTTTTTTATTTGTTTCTTTAAAAATAAATCATATATAGCAATTAGGTATCAATATACTATCAGAGTATCACAAAGGACTGAACTTATTCTATAAGGTATATATATATACCTCTTTTTTCCTCAAAATTTACAACAAACTTTATAACCTCAAAATTGTACTCTAAAAAAAAGAATCATTTTTGCTCTTTGTTATGTGGGAATAGGAGATTTGACAGATGGATGATAAGTATAGTCGGATCGTTTGGTAAAGTGTATTAGCAAAAATAATATACATATTAATTCAGTGTTGTTTAGTGCACTTTTTCAACCATATATAACTAATGCTTGCATAGTTGCATTAGTTATTATACTCCATTATATATTAAGGTGTTTATGACTAATACCATGATTTTTTAGGTATTAATAATGCAAGGAAATTTAATGCATATATTAGTATGATTTATGATCTAATTGTCTCTCAAGATTGTTTTAACATTTTCCTACCATATTTATAGAGGATATCTTTATAAATAAATAATAAATTTATGAAATGTGTGTTATTTTTTATACACCAAATCAAATAATTTATAAAAAATATCTCTTTATAATTAATGCAAATATAACTAATATAACTACATTAAATTTAACATTATCTTTATCACTTTACCGATCAACTCCTTAAAAGTTGACAATGTTTCAAAATAATATACAATGTTTTAAAATAATATAGTAAAGATAAATATAATTTTTCTCTGAGAAGAAAGATACAAATATAATTATTTTTTCTTTTTAAATTAAACAAATCGAGTCAATAAATATTGATCCCTTTAAGTTGGAGTTTATGATTGTACCCTTGTTAATTAGAAAAACATAATGAGAAATTTTAATAAAACTATAGTTTTTGAGTAAAAATCTAGTCAAATACAATAAAGTCGAGTAATGTAAAAATATTAACAGCTGCGGTTAGTGAATTTGTTATTTTTAATTATTTTAATGATATATAAATCTAAATGAATCATAATTATAAATTGTTTTATGATACAGATGATATAAATATATAAGACTATTTAACATTACTTTGACGTTTTTGTACTTGAACATAACCTTTACCCGCAATTCCCAATTACAGAAACGGCGAAACCCAGTTCTAGCCCTAGTTTTGTGCAAGGAGAAGAAGAGAAAAATTAGTGGAATGATGCAAGAGAATGAAGGCAATGGAGAAGACATAGAGAATAATAATCGCTCTTCTCCTTACAGCGACTCCAAGTCTCAGGTACATGGGTTTTTTTCCATAGCGAATGAATTGAAAGGTATTTGGTGAAGCAATACTCAGAGGTGTTTGCTTTGATTAGGGTTACTTAAATGCCGTTGATGCAATTCATATAGATGTTTGCTTTAACTAGGGTTACTTATATACCGTTGATTGTTTTATGGTTGATGACGCCGAAAGATGGAATGCGATTGCTGGGTATATATCTGGGTGAGTTAGTGAAGTGAGATAATTTTACTACTACTTTCGTCAGTAAGCCTGATGGAGTTCGGAATAGAAGTATCAAGCTATCTACTTGTCGGTATAAAATTGGACAATTATTTTTTGAGTTCAAAATTACACCCTTAGAAATTATAGGAACGAGCAGATTACATGAAAGATGAAAGCTGTATTTGGTGGTGGTGGTGGGGTTGGGGTTATTGCGTATGGTTGGCCTCTGTGGTAGGATCCAGGGAGGAGCTGATTTTACTCCTTTTGGATAGTAGTGCTTCTAATCTTCAACCTGTGAACTTAGCCAAAACAAAGCTTTATGATAGACTCAAGTTTCCAATTAGGCAGGTTATTGATTCCAATATAGCCATACTTGATTTTTGATATGATCTGAGGATCTAGCAAAATAGCCTCTCTAGCTTCACAAGGTAGGGGTAAGGCTGAATTCACACCATCCTCAACCCTACTTGTGTAGTACATTGGGTATATTGTTGTACAGGTTATTCAGTTATTGATTCCTTAATATTATGAGATGAAATTACATCCTTAGCAAACACATTAAAGTAATGTTAGTTAAAATTTATATAATTTAAAATATTTGGAAAATGATTGAAAAAAACACTTCCAATAGTGATAGTGTTTTCCAAATGGGCAAGGATGTTTGGTATATGAAAATTCTTTTCCCGATTTGTGTTGCTCTTCATTTTTAATTTCTTTGGTTTTACATTATTACGGCTTCTGCTGTATGGTTTGCCATCCTTAGATTTTATTTATATGTTTAAGTTTTGTTGTTCTCTTCACCGACTAACACTTTATTACCTTTCTGCCTATTTCAGCGTACTTCTCATGACCCCGAGAAAGATAGAGACTCATCAAGAAGCAGGGAGAAGGAGAGGGAAAAAGGGCGTGAAAAAGACCATGACAGGGATAGGAATAGAGATAGAGACAGGGACAGAGTTAAGGAAAGGGACAAAGATAGGGATAGGGAAAGAGAGAGGGAGAAGGACCGTGATCGTCATCACAGAGATCGTCATAGGGATCGGAGTGATAGGAGGGAGAGGAGCAGAGATCGAGATGAAGATGATCTTCCTCGAACTCGAGATTATGATAGGTTAGTTTAAATGCAGTTTTAGAAGTTAGTTGGATTTCATGTTGTGTACCTCTTTTCAGCTACTCATTTCTGATAGTAATACTTAGTAGTGCTATTCATTTTGAGAATTATGTCCCTTGATCTTAATTTATAATGCTTTTTTTAGTCATTGTTCTCTATGCTCTACATGCTTTAGTGTGAGCTTCATATGAGATTCATGTGTTTGGTGCTTGCTGATTTAATAGTCTAACCAATTTCTTATCTTTCTTATGTCTTTTTGATACGATTGTTTGTTTACCTTTCAGGCGAAGAAACAATGACAAAGATAGAGAGGATCGACATAGACATAAGCCTAGCTCTAGGGCTAGATCAAGGTCTCGATCGCCATCGAAGAGGTTTGTGTCTTGCTCCCATATCTTCTCGTAGGAGCATTATCAAGATATACATATTTATTTTTTTGGACAAGGGAAACCGTAGCCACTACCTTTGGGTACGCACAGGATAAAATTTGCACTCCTATGCAATAGCTTGCAAACCACATATGAGAGGTAACCCGTACTAGGCATGCCCGATGCAACGAAGCTCGACCCAAAAGGCAAGCCCCTTGCTTTCGCTGGCAAGGGGTTCCGAACTTGAGACCTCCAACATGGAAGTCTCAAGCCCAAACCAAAACCATGGGCCACCCCGAAGGGTCATTATCAAGAAGATATATTCTATGGGTTATTTTTAATGTCCTAATGCTCCGTCAAGACTGGTTTCTGTCTTTTGAAATTTAAGTGAAGCAAATTGCAATTTGCTGGAGTGTTGGCGAGACTGGTCATTGGACTCTTTGATTTGTCAAATTGGAAAGAAATCATTGGTGTTAATATGTTAAGAGGTTAGAACTATAGACAGAATTGGACTAAAACATTAGGTGAAGATTTTGTTATTTTCTTTCGGAAACAGCTGCTCTATCTCCATGAGGTAGTGGTAAGGTCTACGTACGCTCTACTCTCCCTAGACCCCACTTATGGAATTTCAATGGGTATGTTGTTGTTGCCTTATGAGTTGGTGAAGTTGATGTTGTTGGCTTAAAAAAGTGTTTGTTCTTTCAAAACTACTATGAAGACCTTGATTTTATTTACTGGAATCTGTTGGTTTTGACTGTGTATTCTTTTTCTTTTTTGGATTGTGAATTCTCTGGAGTAGGGTCTGTTCACATTATAATAGGGTTAGTGGTAGTTGGCTATTGAAACACGGACAGATGTTGTTCTAACTTTTCCCTTCATTCACCTCTTGGCTATTGCTCCTGTTAGGTGGTAGAAGCTTTTTCTTTCCTATATGGCCTAACCTTCTTGGTGTTGTACATGTCCCAGTGAGTGGCTAACATCTATACAGATCATAGAAAGTTATATTTTCAACCAATTTATCTGTTGATGGCTAACATCTAAACAGATCACAGAAAGTTACATTTTCAACCAATTATCACTTTGCTGTCGGTACTAATGATGCATCTTTTCAGCAAAAGGATCAGCGGTTTTGATATGGCACCTCCTACGAGTGCATTGTTATCTGGCGCTACTGATGTTGCAGGTACGCGGTCCATCAGTTTCATTACAATTAAAGTATCCTGAAACTGTCATGTTTTTCTTGGACATAGTGTGGAAGTTCGTATCAAAATGCATGGTTACATTTTGGTAAGCTTTTTGGTTCTTTGACTTCCACCTATATTGGTAGCGAGTCCTAGTTAGATTAGCTCTTTTGCTTTTCTTTACTTTTACTTGGTGAAATAATTCTGAGACTGAGGGTTTTGGTTTCTTGTTGTGTTTGGTGTTTGTTTGTTTGTTTGTGTTGTCTTATGTTCTAAGAAGGCAATGTTGGGCTACTTGCCCCACTGTGCTGACAATGGGCGTGAGCCGACTTCTGTAGCTTATATGTACAAGGAAGAATCGATACAGGTCTTGTTCATCTTCAAGGAATTGCTAGCTTGGTAGTTTACACATATTTTCTCTAGTAATGAATACACAGTAAAATTCTCCATCCCTCAAATTGTTTTACTTCAATTTGATTACAATTCCTTCTATTTTTTAAACAACATCAAAGAAAAATAAAAGAATTTTTTTAGTGTAAACATTCACTTGTTTTAGCCACTTAAAGTATGTACATATTCTCACTCGCTGATTTGTAATTTCATATGCCCGTTCAGGTCAAGTTCCTGGGATCACTAACCCATCAATTCCTGGAATGTTTTCTAACATGTTTCCTGTAGCAGCAGGCCAGGTATTGTCGCAGATCCGTCTCATTATACGTTCACTGGTTATCCATATGCTCATATATTTTTTTTGTGGCTTCCCTAGTTTGGAGCTCTCCCTGTTATGCCAGTCCAGGCAATGACACAGCAGGTTTACAATTTGGACATTTCCTATTATATTTCTCTTATGGCTTCTTCTTTTAACCTGAATTATTTTCTTAAATGTTGCTTTTTCAGGCTACCCGACATGCTAGGCGAGTTTATGTTGGTGGACTTCCACCTACTGCAAATGAACAGGTAGCAAACTTCCTCCTTTTATCATATTATGTCAGAAGTTAGTAGTACAGATTCCCATGACATTGCACTTTGGCTGTTTCAAGATTTTGGCAGTCCATGAAACCATTTGTAGTTGTAGCTTTTTTGCTTGTTTTGTTTTGGTTAGACAATTATTCTTATGATAGTAGTTTTGAAGTTTTATTCTTATGTAAACATAGTATCAAAAACAGCGTTATTTCATGATTAAAAAATTTAAAATTTGTATCGCTAATACATATAGAATTCTTGGATTAATGTCCTTTCAGTTACAGTCGTTCGAGAGGAACTTGCCTGAATTTCCATAATCTATTGTGGTTTGATCTAGCACTTTCCTGATATTTGTTATTGATCGGTGATGTTTCATTTGCATTTATTTTGTACCATGTCAGCCAAATTACGCTTTTTTATGTTTTGTGTATGGAATCATCAAGTTTTGTCGTCCTCCAAATTTATCATAGTTTTGCACTTCCTAATTTCATGATTTGAGTTAATTCTGTGCTGACATATCTTTGAGTACTTTTTATGTTGGCTCTTTGTTGATCTACATGCAGTCGGTTGCTACCTTCTTTAGTCATGTCATGTATGCAATCGGAGGAAACACTGCTGGTCCAGGTTAGTTCATAGATGCTTTCCCTTGTAGTATCACTAAATATACCTTTTTAGGTGGTCAAGCTATTGTTGAAATTTTCAGGGGATGCTGTTGTCAACGTTTATATAAACCATGAGAAGAAGTTTGCCTTTGTTGAAATGAGATCTGTTGAAGAAGCTAGTAATGCCATGGCTTTGGATGGTGTCATTTTTGAGGTACTAAACGTCATCATGCTTGAATAGGTGTTATATGTTAGTTTCACAAGATTCACAGAGACTGATTCTCCTCATCTAATTCAGCAGAAGAAAAAGTTTGGAACTAATGTCCCTTTGCCCCCTTTGTTTTTCTGCGGTTTGTTATTTATTTCTGTTTTTATGGGGATCTGAGTGTTGGACAATGTTTTGCCAAAACATCATGATGCATTATGTCAAGTATGTATGCTTATACATATTCCAACTCTTGATTGATCTTTGCTTTCTGTGCACTTTATGTTTTGTTCAGGGAGGACCAGTTAAGGTTAGAAGACCCAGTGATTACAATCCTTCCTTGGCAGCTACTCTTGGTCCTAGCCAACCAAGCCCCAACCTCAACCTGGCAGCTGTTGGACTAACACCAGGGTCTTCCGGAGGGCTTGAAGGGCCTGATCGTATATTTGTTGGTGGTTTGCCCTATTATTTTACAGAATCACAAATCAGGGAACTATTAGAGTCTTTTGGCCAACTTCGAGGATTTGATCTGGTCAAAGATAGAGAAACTGGGAACTCAAAAGGCTATGCTTTTTGTGTATACCAGGATGTGTCTGTTACTGATATTGCTTGTGCAGCTCTTAATGGGATTAAAATGGGAGATAAAACTCTTACTGTTCGGCGGGCTAACCAGGGCATAACCCAACCCAACCCTGAGCAGGAGAGTGTATTGTTGCATGCACAACAGCAGATAGCTTTGCAGGTAGAGATACTTCTCTGCTCTTCCATGCAGCTTCTATGTTCTTAGGCTTTAATATGCTGATACAAGAACTTTGAAGCTCATCCTTAGTGCTTGTTCTTGTACAGAGATTCATGTTACAACCTGGTGCATTAGCCACGAAGATCTTGTGCTTAACGCAAGTGGTTAGTGTAGATGAGCTCAAAGATGATGATGACTATCAAGATATTTTGGAAGATATGAGGATTGAATGTGGTAAATTTGGTATGTAGCCGAATCAAGTTTTCTGTTTCTTATATCTAGCATACCTCACTGCTTGAGCTTAAGTTGAGAATTTTACTTGTATTTTGCTTTCGTATGTCTATTTTGCAGGAGCTCTCCTGAATGTTGTCATTCCACGTCCAAATCCTAATGGTGAGCCTACACCTGGACTCGGGAAGGTATCATCTGCTATGATCTCTTGGGCCAACATCTAGACTAGTTGTGTTTATAATCTGATCTTGACGATCCTGTACATGTTGTTAAAAGGAGATTCAACTTGTATCTAATTTTCTTTACAGCAATGACCAGCTGAAAAATGACCATTCTGTTAAGCGTCGTTTAGTATGATTATTTATTACTTCCCTGAGTAGTGCATGACTTGAAACAATTGCAAAAGGGCTCCAAAACATTGTCTTTTTTTTTTTCCTTTTTGTTGTTTTCTCCTTCTGAATGTATAATTGTTAAGACTAATATCCTGGTTGATCTGCAGGTATTCCTGGAGTATGCAGACGTTGACAGTTCCAGCAAAGCTCGCCAAGGGCTGAATGGAAGAAAATTTGGTGGTAACCAAGTTATTGCTGTCTTCTACCCAGAGAACAAGTTCTCCGAGGGAGACTATGAGGCTTCGCTGTAACCACTATACTATGACATAATATTCAGATTACTAGACTCATTCGCATGACGTGTAGGAATTATCCCCTTTTGGAAAGAGGGATAAATAGTTTCCCTGTTTCTATTTATTTTTTTCTTTTTTCCTTTTTCGTTTGATGATAATGGGTATATTTATTCTGGATTTAAATTAAGGTTGTGGTTACAGCTGGTGTAATATATCAAACAGGAAATAGTTATTGGGTTGTCTGAATTTTTTAAAAACAAGTTATTTATAATTATCGCCTGTACTGAGGTCTTCATGTACTTTATTGCTTCCCAGCCTAGAAGCTGCACAACGGTTTGTATTTGTGAGTGCACTGCATTGTTTTTAATTCCTCAAATGTTGCTTAAATAGCAGTAGCAGTTTGTTAGGGGGTAGAATTGATAGTTGGAAATTTAATTGCTTATGCAGGTCATGCAAACCATTATTTAAGAAGTTCTGCAATTATGTCAATTGTGAAGGTATATTGATCGAATAACCATAGTCCTTTTGATAATGAAAAGGAGACCTGTTATATTAGGCTATCAAATCATGTTTGTGATTGAGAGCTGACTTTATTCCTAGATTTCTGTAACTGTGGCTTACACGAGGGGCTCAGCTTTCCCTTCAGTCCGTTTAGTCATTCGTGGAGTCATTCGTGGTTTTCATTCATTCAAGAAGTTTGCCTTTGTTGAAATGAGATCTGTTGAAGAAGCTAGTAATGCCATGGCTTTGGATGGTGTCATTTTTGAGGTACTAAACGTCATCATGTTGTATAGTTTTTAGCGTATATATTAAGTTCCAGTCACATCTCTGAACCATGTGATTGTGGGTCAGAGTGCCTAATATTTAAGGAAATAATTGAAGAGGAAAGTGAGAATTAAAGGCAAACAAAGTGGACTAAATTGTGCCTGAAACGAGGGGTGTAGAGGGAAAGAAAAACTCAATGTGTCTGTTTTGAAGTTAGTCTAGTGAACGATCTTGGGGTTGGGTCCACAGATGTAGGGGTTGAATTTGTCAAAAGTAAAATGAGTTTAGACAGATGGTAACATTCACTCAAGTACTATTTTCATTGGAAATAATCTCTCTATTTTTTTTTAGATAAGGCTGAATATACACTATCCTCAATAGACCCAACCTTATGGAGTTAAATTGGGTATCTTGTTGTTGTCGTCCTACTTCTGGTCCTGATTTTTATGGAAACGAATAAGAAAGAAAATTTACATGTTGCAAAAGTTTTAAAAATTAGTTAGATGATATAGATAGACCAAAATTGGTAAATAGTACTTCCATACTCAGATCGGGAGCCATGGAGTAACCGATAAAGTTTGTTGCCATGTGATCAAGAGTCACGAATTCAAGCCTTAGAAATAGTCTCTGGTAGAAATGCAAGCTGAGAGTCTATAGACCCCTCCAAGGTAAAGCTGTGTACAATAGACCCGTGAGGTCGAACCTTGCACGTGGCGAGAACTTTAGTATATCAAACTGCTATATTTTATTACCATACTCAAATTTTGTCTAAGACAATCTCACTATACATCTTAGATACCTAAAAGACATCTCCCTTTTGAAGGCTTGAACATGAAACATCTAATTAAGTATAAAGCAGTGTTTACCACCCCATCATTACTATCGAAGAATGGCAGCTCCAGTAAACATTTAGAATGTGAAATATTTACTAAAAATGTAGTTTCAGTTAGATGGAAGTAGGGATTACAAACTCATACTGTATCACACAGTGTTTGGTCCCTTAGCTTCAATGTTGGAAATGAAACGATAAAGTCGTTTTCTTGAACTATTCTCTGCGGTTGAACTTTCTGCCATTTTTTTTTTCAATTGTCTCTTTGCTTATAAAAACGATGGCCATTTTTTATGCATTTTGAGTAGTCGGCAAACTCGGAAACTAATTACCGACTACAGTAGCCGGAATATATAAATATGGATCCGATCATAAAAGTATCAACATTACCGATAACAGTAGTTGGAATACTACTAAAATAATAATTTATAATTAACAATAATGTCGACTACTGTTGTCGTAATATTAATTAATATACATTCCAATTATCGTAGTTGATATATATAACTTATTTATTGACCATTTAATTATTTTATCGAACACTATAGTCGCTATAAATAATTAATTTATTAGCTATTTAAGAATATTTTCCATTATTGTAGTCGGTATTTCTAATTTTCTAAAAAAAATTATATGACATTGCTGATTGTTATAGTAGAAAAAAGCTACATTTTAATACAGAAAAATATTGTTTATTTGGTACATCACCTAAATTAACTACCATTTGTCTTAAGAAACAAAAAGTAATAATTTAATTTTTTTTTTTTAAAAAATGAAAAAAATAGTGTAGAACTTTGTGTGGTGGTCCATACCACTTCCGAGCATATATAATTGAAGAGTTTGAAAATTAAAAAAAAAACAGTAGATGCATTTAAGTCAACAAAACCATTACTAAAGTGCTAGAGAAAAGACATTTCAGCTTTGTAGTATTTGTTTACTGGAATTAAACTTTTTAGGTTAATCTATTTCACTATGTAAGTTTTATAATCATAAGGTAAAGTTTTGGTAATATAAAAATCAAAGGAAGCTCACGTGCAACTTCGTATACCACAATTCAACATTGAATAAAAAATATTTAAAAAATAAATACTAGTGGTTATTTTTTTTTAATTTTATTTTCTATTCAGTGTTCAAAATCCGTGGAATCCCGACTAAATTCAGATTGAGCACTACAGAGCTCATTTTGGAGGTGACACTCCCAATAGAATTTTTTCCATTCATGGGGCTCGAATCCGATACCTCTAATTAAGGGTGAAATACTCTTACCACTGGATCACATTTCCAAATCTTCATCCCTCGAGGAAATGGACATTTTACCCCAACCCTTGGCGTGATAATGAAGAAACACTGTTTAGTAAAGCCTCTAATATCTATCTAGTCAAACTATCAAAGATTATTAGAGGATAGGCTGCGATGAATGTAATTATCTTTTTATTTGAAATATTGATTTTGAGAGGATTTTTTTTTTTTTGGACAAGCAATGCTTCTCTCAAATAAACCTTATATATGAATCTGAATTAATAAATTTAAAGATAAATATTATATTATTAAATAAAATTGAAAAAAAAGTATCTAGTCAAAAGTGATTTTCCCGATGATATATATGAACCTCTAGTTATCAATTATTATAAGAAACGAGGATTATTCATGATGATTATAAATCACGTTGCATTAGAAAAGAATGCAGATATATTTAAAGCAAAAATAATTAGTCATTATTTAATGATAACGTACCACTAGTGTTTAGATTATTTCTTCACATTCCCTATTTCAGTCCCCGATGCGCCTAAGAAGAAAAGATTAAGAGAAAATTAATTATAATTTAAAGACAATAGTATAGGTAAAAATATACGTTACATATTTATAGAATTGACATAAATGTTCAGTTTATACAAATTTTTGTTGTTGTTTATGGTAAAATAAACGAAAATAAAGCTGCACAATTAAAGAATAAATAAAACAAAATATGAGCTATTTATTTCTTACGCAAATTCTCGTCAAATGCTAAAAGATAATTTGAATGTTAGAGTTCAAAATTCTTATGTTCGATAAATATTTAAAGATGAATACAATATTTTAGATCAAGATTTGATTAAATCTGTAAATCAAAATCTAGCTCAGTCTCTCATATATTATAAACTAAATAAATCTAACAATCATTTATATGGTTCATAATTGATATCCTTATAAAATATCAAAAACTAAAATGGGATTTGGAAGTAACAACACGTGGAATTTAGAAGAAATTAAACCTTCATTATAAAGAAAGTTAGCATGACTTTTTCTCTAAATCTAATTAAAGCAATTCATCCTTTTTGTCTAACCTTAATACAACCAAAAGATTATATTTTTTATCACTTATTATGTCTTTGAAACTTAGTTGATTCGTTCAATGGTGGAAGTGCTCTATTATTAAAGCAAACAATCAAACTTCACCTTCAACTTTTTTATATAATTAATAGATAACGTTTCTCTCTTATTCTCTAAAAATTTATATATGTTTTATTTTTGACATTTTCAATTTCATCTATATTACTAGGAAGAACGAATAAGTTTAATGAAAAAATCATTAATTTTAAAATGACCATAAATTTCATTAAAAAAATCAATGTGGCATACAAGATACAACATGTAAAATTAAATTGAATACAAATAAAAACCATCTATAAACCTGATGTATACAGTTTCAGAAAGAATTCATGGATACAAACATGCTTAAATAAGTACAAAATCAAATGGCGTACATACGGTAAATAATATAATTTAAGAAAGAATACAATACTTTGGAAAGACCCAAATAGATTGTGAAAAAATAGGATACAAATCTGCTTAAAAATTTGAATCTGTCCCAAATAATTAATTAAATTTTTGAGATTTTTTTTCATGGTAAAAAATATTTGAATTGTTTAAAGTTAAAGGTGGATGTTTGAAACTTTTTTCATATTTGCCCTTTCATTTATTGAATTTTTTATATTTTCTAGGAAATAAATTACACTACATATTTATGATTTTACAAAGGGCAATAGTGAAAAGTATGGTGTAAATTTTGTCTTTGAAATTTTTCTTAATGTGCATTACCTCACAAATTCAATTAAAATGGGATAGAGGGAGTACAAGAGAAGGATTAGATCTTACCTTACTAATTTTGAGATAATAAATACAAATTAATAAATAGATATCCATTCATTTTAATGTGTTTGTCTTAGTTTAACTAATCATAGAAATTTAGAGGTGCAGAACGAATCTGGTGAGCTAAATATATATGCAATGTGCTAAAATGATATTTAATTTTGTGATTTTAAATATGATATATGAAATATCTTTATTTTATGATTTTAAATGTGATACATAAAATATCAAAATTAAAGAGTTATCAAATTAAAAATATATATTATTTCTAAAATTTTAAATAAACTGAAAGGGAGAGTAAAATTTTAAAAAAATGGAGGAAAGAATACTACTTTTCAGTGTTATGACGTAAAATATTCTCATTTTCCGCAATGATTTTTTTTATTACGTAGTACAATTATGGGAATAGACATATAAATGAAAAAAGTTGCATGTTTGGGAAACGACAACGGGTAACTTTATTTACTGTATTTACACGTACATATAGGTTAAATTTGCATTAATTTTATTAATTTACCAATTATTAAGAGATAAATAATGTAAAATTATGTTAATCACGTAAATATTGATAAATAATGTAAAATTATGTTAATCACGTAAATATTGGTAGTACTAATAGTTTGACCTAAACATTGGTGGGAAATATTTCAATTCTATATAATAAAATCTTAGAAATATACCCAGCTTTTAAAGCACTTGCTCTGGAAAAAGAAGGGAAATTAACATACATTGTTGTTCATCAAAATAATACTCCCTCTAATTTTTTTTATATGTCATCTTCTGTGATGTCACTGACATTAAGAGAAAAAATAATTTTACTATTTTATCTTTATTTAATGTACGATAATTATTTTTTAATTCTTTTAGTTGATCAAATATATCTTTTCAAAGTTCATTAACTATCAATGGTAAAATACGAAGAACAATATTATTTATGCATTAATTTTGTGAAATGACATGTTAAGAACCATCTATTTATAGCAAGAGCGACATATAAAAGGAATCAAAGGGAGTACTCTATTTATTTTGATTTGCTTATCAAACTTTGAATTATTGTATCCATAAAAAAATAATTAATATAGTAAATTTACTCATTATATTAATTACAAAATCATCTTTTGTTTAATTTGTTAAAATAATAAATAAAAGTAAAAATTAAGTTAAAATATATTTGACAAGTAAATTAGAAGTAGTTAGAAAATAGTACTAGCTAGTATTTCTTTTATTTACTATTTTACTATTTTATCCTTATTTAATGTACATTAATTATTTTTTTAGTTATTTTACTTGGTCATATATATCTTTTCAAAATTCATTAACTAGGATAAAATAGAAAAATTGATGTCATTTATTCATTAATTTTATGAAATAACATATGCTCCCTCCATTCAACGTTAGTTGACCCATATTGACCTGGCACAGGGATTAAGAAGTAATAAATGATAGAATAATTTTATCAAATTACCCTTTGAGTATAATAAATATGATGTCTTGAAAAATGTAATAAGGAAATAATTATAATTAATGATAAGGATAATTAAGAATTAAGTGTAAAATTATTTCTTGATTTCATAAAGTGAACAAGTATTGTTGAACATCCTAAGGGCCAAGTAAAGTTGAATGGAGAGAATATTTAGGACCATTTTATTTATAGTAAGGATGACATATAAAAAAAATTAGAAAGTACCATATTACTACAATATATTTAACAAAATTAATTAATAGGCTTCCTAATCCCCCATAGTTGAAAAACATTTATGATTTATTAAGTTCTTTTTTTCTTTAAGACACATTTATTTACTTCACCATGAACAACAAATACTTGGTGCTACTCACTGTTGGTACTAGGATTTTTCCACTCATAATTTTCTATTCTCTGATTATTTTATTTATTTTTCTTCATGATCTTGAAAAGTAAGAACGAAGACCCAAAACTGAGTAGACTTTTTTTCAGTCTCTGTTTTCACATTAAATTTCCTCTCTCTTTCTCTCTCTCGATTTCCGAGCCGCCGACTTCCTATGCTTACCGCTTCTCATTCTCATCTCCGGACTGCAGCTTTTCTTCATTAACTTCCCTTTTAAGCAAACCCATTTGCTTTAAGTTGTATATTTTCCGGCTGAAAGTTCTCGCCGGTGATTGACTTTTTGGTGATTTTGGAATCTGGGTTTTGTTTTTGAGCTAATTCTAAGTTATGGGGATTTTCTATTTTAGCTTGGTTTGATCAGCTGGTAGTTGGGTATATGAAAGAAAGAAAAAGGAAAAAGCAAGATTGACTGGTAGATACCCCAAGAAAAGATTGATATCAGAAAGTTTCTTTAACATAAATGATCTAAAGATTTGCCTTTTTAGCTACCCAAAAAAGAACCCACTTAGAAGTAATCATGCCGGCCGACCCAGATAGCTCATCCGCCATGAATGATTCCACAGGCTCAGGTGAAGCAAGTGTTTCGTCTTCAGGTAATCAAGCAGTTCCTCAGAAAGAATCTGGCAAGAAGAAACGGAACCTTCCCGGGATGCCAGGTAATTTGTGTTTCATGACAATTATTGATAAACCCAATTACCAAAATTCAGCAAAGGTTTGATTTTTTTTGGGCGTTTTTTGTTTTATTGCTTTGATTAGATCCCGATGCAGAGGTTATTGTTTTGTCTCCTAGAACTTTGCTGGCGACGAACAGATTTGTTTGTGAAATTTGCAGTAAAGGGTTTCAAAGAGACCAGAATTTGCAGCTTCACAGAAGAGGTCATAATTTGCCATGGAAGTTGAGACAGAGATCAGGCAATGAGGTGAAGAAGAGAGTATATGTTTGCCCTGAACCCACTTGTGTTCACCATGATCCTTCTCGGGCATTGGGTGATTTGACCGGAATCAAGAAACATTTCTGCCGTAAACATGGTGAGAAAAAGTGGAAATGTGACAAGTGCTCCAAGAAATATGCTGTTCAGTCTGATTTAAAAGCTCATTCAAAGATTTGTGGAACTAAAGAGTATAAATGTGATTGTGGCACTTTATTTTCAAGGTCAATTCCTTTCTACTATTTTAATTTGATACTGTTATTAAATCAACAGATGCGTTTCGAGTTATATTTAATTTTGTTGATAAACTTTATTTGCAAATAATTTACACAGGAGGGATAGCTTTATCACCCACAGGGCATTTTGTGATGCATTAGCTCAAGAAAGTGCCAAAACACTGCCAGAGAAACCTCCTAATGCTAATGAGGAGCCTAAAACACAAGCTGTTGCTTCATCATCGCCACCGGCGCCTCCACCTGCCACCGAGTCACAACCACCACCACCACCAGCTCCAAAGCCTTTAATAACCCCTGCAGTTCCTCCATCAACTGCCATAATGTCGTTTGCTTCCTCTGGTCAAAATCCAGGTACCTTTTTTGAGTTTGTCGCATTTGTGTTTGTTACATATCAAACAAAAGAACTTTTTTCTTTCTATATCTTGGAGTCTATTTAATTTTGTCATTTATTGACCTTGTTCTTATCTGTATTTATTCGTTTGTACAAATGAATTGATATTTTCTAATTAATCAAATCAGACTCCTGTAGACAGAAGTAGGGTCTAGGAAGGGGAGAAAAATGATATTGGGTAAATAATTAAAAATGAAGATTCGATGTAATGAAATCGTTGGCTAAAGAAAGAAATAAGTAGTATATGCTTAAATAAGTTAAAAGATTGTAAAGAAAGGTTACTATATTTGAATCTCCTTTTGCTACAGATGATGTTCTTTTCTATGAAAAAGTTTTAACTTTCTCTATTTCCTTAAACAAGTATACTAATTTTTATCCTTTTTGTATAATATCTGCAGAGTTGCGGGAGAATCCAAACACAAATTCTGCTGGAACTGCTACGGAACAGGTTGTGGAGGAAGCAGCAGCGGTCACAAGCTTGTCTGGAAACTGCAGCAGCTCTTGTAGTAATGGGAGTAGTAGCAGTAGTGTCTTTGGAAGCTTGTTTGCGTCATCAACAGCTTCGGGAAATTTACCATCTCAAGCTCCTGCTTTTGCTGATATGTTTCGAGCTGTGGCTGCTGACCGCACTCTTGAGATGCCACCACCTTCATCTGCAGAACCAATATCTCTCGGCTTAGCAATGAGTCACAGCTCGTCAATTTTTAGACCAGCTGGGCAAGAACGGAGGCAATATGCTCCCGCACCACAACCAGCCATGTCCGCAACAGCACTACTACAGAAGGCAGCTCAGATGGGTACAGCAGCGACTAGCTCATCATTGTTGAGGGGCTTTGGGGTTATGTCCTCCACATCATCTTCTAACGGGCAGCAAGAGTGGAATGGGAGGCCAATTGATACCAATGGTGCATCATTGGCTGCAGGCCTTGGTCTTGGACTACCGCGTGACACGGGTTCTGGTCTGAAGGAATTAATGTTGGGAACTCCCTCTGTTTTTGGTCCAAAGCATCCAACTCTTGACCTTCTTGGATTGGGAATGGCGGCTAGTGTCAGTCCAGCGCCTGGATTATCTGCCCTAATAACATCCATGGGTAGTAATCTGGATATGGTGACTTCAGCTGGATCTTTTGGTAGTGGAGATTTCAGTGGAAAAGACTTGGGAAGAAATTCATGATATTGACTTTTCCATACTTGCTCTAGTTGAAAAAAATCAGGCTTATTCTGTAGAGGACCATGGAAATTTTAGTTGATGCAGCAAAAACAAGTTGGCAACCCCAAAGAATTAAGCATATCTAGGCAGGAGGAAAGCTGTGAGGCAGTTGGACACTTTTAAGATTGTTCTACTGCCTCCTTTGTGTAGGAAAGTAAAAGCTTTTTTGTTTCTCCTGTACAGTAGGAGCTGAATGTGAACTCTTCTGATGTTTGTTACAAATGAAGCTGTTATGTGAAAATATATTACTACTGAATTAGCATATTTATCCAAGGAAGGCTAATCTGGTGGAAATTTTTATCAAATAGTTTCTCATTTATGCACTCAAGTTTTATTTGAACCTTTGACTATATAGTTCATCACACAACTATTCTTATATTATTATACTAATTTTCATATATAATTTATGCATAACTAAAACGCAAAGTAAATAACTTGAATGTATTAATATTAGCTGTTCAGCTTCAAACTTGGGCAATAAAATCTAAAATTTAGTCAAAGAATCCTTGAAGCGACCACTCTGAACCATTTCAACATAGTGTTACCCGTTTTGTTTCAATTTAATTATCTTGTTTTTGCTTGATATAGAATTTTAAAAAATAATTTTTTTAATAATTTTGTGCTTTAAATTAAACATACGTAGGATGCATATAAATATGTTATATAAAAAATTGAATTTTTAAAAAATTATTGAAAAGTGACATAAATGTATATATAAAAAAAAAAAGTAGACAAACAAATAAAAAATGAAGGGAAGATGTTTTAATAAGAAAATTAATGAAGCCGGCAAGTTGGTTCCTAATTGTCAACTTTATTAAAAAGAATTTGGTTGACTGCATTCTTTCAATTTGTTAATTTTATTTTAGTTTTAGTTTTTTGTAAATATGAAATGTCTTTATACAATTTAGTAGGTATTGATATAGAAGAAAGGTAAAATACACATAAATTAGTCTAGACATTACCGTTACAACAAAAAAAAATTGTTGTTTTAAATAGAAGTGGTAATGATTAAAGGAGAATTAAGAGCTTAAGTCGTAGTTAGAGAAAAGACATAAAATAGATTAGATCAAATGAATGTTCTGTGTTGGGCCATTTGTAGTTGTGCTTTTGACATCAATTAAAGGAATCTGATGCAGGATTTTTTTTTTTGTCTTACCATTTTTTAATTCGAATTTGACTTTGAAATTACATCTAATCTTGGACAATAGTACCCTGAAAATGAAGTAGCAACTCAACTGTCTCGTAATTATCGTATCATTTCTGTAATAGTAGTGCTATACCTTTGGGCTAATTAAAAAAATAAAGAACTATTGTGGAAGTTAATGCCTTAATCTTGTCGTTTATTCTTGTTTGGTAGCAGTAACCTGGAATAATGAAATATGATTAATTTCTCGATGAGTTCATAGATTATTAGGGGCGGAAGGTGAGCGATTCATCCGAAACTACTTTTGATGAAGTTTTTTTATTATTTATATATAATTAAAATAATTATTTTTATATATATATCAAATATCAAACTCTCTCCAATTAATTAGTAAGTCTACCTTTTTCGATTTTAAATTCTCGTAATAAAAATTCTCCGAACTATGGTCTCTGTCACCTAATCTTCCTTTTTAAATATGCAATATAATTAGTTGCTCACTCTTTGCTAAGACCTGTCACAAAGACTCACAACTGATTATTTATTAATTTATTCTCTTCCCAAAATTACAATAAAAAATCATAATTGCAAAATTTTTACTTATATAATAAAAGAGGAAGTGATTATCATCCTATTTATAATTTGAATAGAAGAAAAATAACGATACAAAGATTTCATATGTTTTATTATAGATCTTTTATATTATTTTTATTGATGTCTTATAGAAAGAGTTATTCCTTTTGTCTCAAATTATCTATCGTATTCTTCTTTTACACATTTTATATAATTTTCTTAGTTAGGTTATATTTTGATTATTTTATACTCATTTATATCAATAACAATATCATAATTAGTGAAATTCACAAATAAGATTTGGAGAGGGTAGACTAGTAATTGGTACGCAAACCTTATCACTGTTTTATGGAGATAAAGAGGCTAGTTGATTATGAAAGACATTTGACTCAAATATATCTGCCTCAAGTAAAAGAAAAAAAAACAATAGATATAGAATAACGACTAAAACAAAGAACGATATCAATTTTATAAGAAGAAGTCACACAAGTAGCAAAATAATCAAAAAAACAATAACCACACAATCATAATAACAAGAGTAATCCTATGACACACCTAAAATCATCACAAGGAAAGATAACATTCTACTTCTACTAGTCTTCTACCCTAATACGCGAGTTCCCCTCCTTTATATCATAAGATATAATTTCACTTTATAAAATGTTTATTCTATTGAGATATTTGTAGTTTTCAAAAACTACGACTAACTTAATTGATTTTGTAACAAATAATTTGAGATAGAGTGGTATGTAAAACAATATAATAAACTAGAAAATCAAATCGCAGAAATAAAATTGATTCAATTTTATGACATGGACACTTTTGGTGTGTTGACTTGTAGCATAAAAGCTAGCCAGGAGCTGTAATTAAAGAGGGTATTCAAGTTGTATGTAAGTTTTTATTCACTGCCACGCCATAAATCCAAATTTACTTTTTGTACCAAAAATTACTGTACTGGCATTCAGGATTTCCACATAACTCTGTACGAATGAAATAATTTTTGTTCTCCATTATAATATATAATGTCTCATTCTTATCTTTGCTGTCATAAAAATAGTCCGTAAGAACTAATTAATTACAACAGCTAAAATATAAATTTAGATCATTTCATAAAGTTCAACAACAGCATATTGCAAAATAAGCCTTTCATTGGTATCATTTAGAAATTTGGATAAACAAGAACTTGAATTAAAATGCCTGTCATGAAAGATGTGGGATATCCAAAACATTAATCTTGTAGGTCCCATAATTGGTTCATGATGCCTACATAATATCCAAGGCCATTGCACTTTCCCTCTCAACTACACTTATCGTGTTTCATAAAAAAGGTACAACAATCACTCTCGTACTTTCTGCATACTCCTTTCCACGTAATTTAACTTGACACAAAATTTAAGAAAATAAAGAAGATTTTTCAATCTTGTAATTTTAAATTAAAGTTATATTAAATGTAGTTTAATCTTTATGACTTTAAACATATCATGTGAAAAATTAAAATAAAAAAATAAATTATTCTTTTTTACACGAAAGGACTAATTTTATATGATTGATACTTATGATATTGAGTTGATTTTTTCTGTATCTTTGTATTCATTTTGAATTTATTACAAATGTTATCGGTATGCCAGAAAGGACATACGTACTATTCCTGTAGTTCATCAATGCTCACTGATATGGTCCCCGCAATCTCGGATTCTCATACGCAGAAATATATTTTAAATGTTTGGAAAATTGACAATAGCCTAATTTAAAACTCCCTCTCGCTCTGTTTGTTACTCTCCCCGTTTTAACGTCGGAGAATTTTTTATGTTTCAAAATAAGTGAATTATTCACTTTTCAAGGGATGTGTTGAAAGTTTTTTTCAATTTTACATAAGTTTCTAAGGTTGAGTTTTGCATGAGAAATAAATTATGCATTAAATGAGTATGTGGAGTTTAAAAAGAGTAAAAATAAAAAAACATGATTAAATTTTATCTTTATTTCTTTTTCTTAATATGTGTGAAATGACCCAACAATTCACTTAATATGAAACGAAAAAAGTATTAGCAGTATTAAATTTTGACTTGAAACATTTATTAAGAAAAATATGATTAGTATAGTAAAATGATATTTTATTATCCATATTAATTAATAAAAGCATTGATTAAAGTCATAATTCAAATTTCAATACATTTAATACTATCAATACAATGGCAAGTGGCCAGGCTCTTCCCCGCACTTTACGCATAGCAGGACCTTTAGTTCACCAGACTTGTCCTTTTTAATACAATGACAAGTGAGTGTTTCTTGATATATTAATATTTCTAACTTTTTATATCCACAAAGTTTGAATATATATATATATATATATTATTCAATTTAATTAATTATTTAAAAAAGAAAATCGACACACTTTCCTTGATTATTTTTCTTTTTGAAAAAAAAGAGAGGAGCTCTAAAAAATATTTTTTTTAAAAAAAATTATCTGTTAATTCTTTAGGAAATTTTTGAAAACAAACGAACAAACGTCGATATTAAAATTAAAAAAAATAAAAATATACAACAAATAGAAAAATTATAAAATTAGTAATTGCGTTTAAATGATATATGAAAAATAGAGTTTAAAGGTTAAAATGAAGCAAAAATAAGATAAAGGGTCAAAATAAAAAATAAGAGCAAGTTAGAAAGATTGTGTATGTATTTTTATTGACTTTTATGTTATGTCATGACATATGACGTACACTTTCTTCGTTTTATTAATTCCTTGGCGAAAAGTATTAAAATAAAACATGAAAATTAAAATTGAAAAGTTAAAATGAAACAAAATAGAATTGGAATGCCAAAATTTAATTTAAAGACACGTTTAAGAGTATACTGTTTGGTCTTCTAATACAAATTTTCAGTTTAGACATGAAAAATAATTATTTAGACGCTTCTTTCCCTTTTTACCAAATTCAAGACTTATTCTACCCAATCTGAATAGATATATTCATAGCGTACAATTAATTTCTCCCTTGTTCATCAACATTAATTATAGGTGTACAAAATATATTCTTTTTTTTTTTATCATAGTTGGCGAGAAATTATTTTTAGTTCATCAACATTAACTATAAAAATATTTACTTTTTAATCATAGTTGGCGAGAAGTATTTTTTCTTTTAATTTTCATACTTTTGAGCCTCTTATTTTATGCTATATACTGCTAATTTATTGATTGATTTGTTCAACAAATACTCCAATATTTGAATTCAAATACTTTTAACTTCACAAGTGCTAACTTGTGGGAATGTTGAAGTTAAAAGTGTTGTGTTCTTTTGTTGAAATGTTAGAATAAAATTTGAAGCCAATTTATGTATTATGCCCAAGAATTTATGTTAAAGCATTATTACTAGTGTAGAACCTTTCCGTAATTTGGTACGTACTTGTCCTTGCTCTCTCTCCACCATGATAATCTCCCTTTCTAGTCTGCATTTTTGCTAAGTTCCAACAGATGATAAGCTGCACACAACATTTTGGCCGATATGAACTATACTACATGAATTGAATTCATCCAGTGCACTTCATAGTTACTCATGTACAGATATATCGAACACTTGCTGGAAACTTGACACAGAAGTTTTAATATCCATGAAAGCTGGTTTCAGCATATTATTATTATTACATGAAATTTAAAACTATGATGCCGAATGAGAAAAGAACGCGTACATACACATAAACGCATACATGAAGCTGCTTATACAAAAAAGTAGAGATTGATCATCTCACCACCTCCAAGAAGTTCGAACTTTGAATTTTTGAAGGAGACTAGTTGTGGTGATAAATCAAGTATGTACTCCATTTATCATCATGCTGCTTTTGAGGAACATCCGTTCATGTCGGCCTGGCTCCTCTGTCTTAGTTTCTTCTTCTTGATGCCTCTTTTTCATTTCCTCCTCTTGTCTCCTAGCTTCCTCTCCTTGTCTTTCAGCTTCCTCTTTTGCCGCCTCTTGTTTCCTTGCTTCTTCCTCCTCCTGCTTCCTTGCTGCTTCTTCAGCTCTCTTCCTTGCTTCCTCTGCCTCCCTCTCTGTTTCTTCCTCCTCTTGTCTTTTGGCTGCTTCTTCCTCCTCTCTTCTCCTTGATTCCTCTGCCTCTCTCTGTGCTTCTTCCTCTGCTTCTCTTTGCTTTTCTTCTTCACTTCTCCTTGCTTCTTCCTCTGCTTCTCTTTGCTTTTCTTCTTCACTTCTCCTTGCTTCCTCCTCCTGCCTTCTTGTTTCAGCTTCTTCCTCTTCTCTCCTTGCTTCCTCTGCCTCTCCCTGTGCTTCTTCCTCCTGCTTCCTTCTTGCTGCTTCTTCCTCTTCTCTCCTCCTTGCTTCCTCCTCCTGCCTTCTTGTTTCAGCTTCTTCCTCTTCTCTCCTTGCTTCCTCTGCCTCTCTTTGTGCTTCTTCCTCCTGCTTCCTTCTTGCTGCTTCTTCCTCTTCTCTCCTCCTTGCTTCCTCTGCCTCTCTTTGTGCTTCTTCCTCTTCTCTCCTCCTTGCTGCTTCTTTTTCTTCTTGCCTCTTTCTTGCTTCCTCTGCTTCTTGTCTTTCCCTTTCTTCTTCCTCTTTTCTTTTCTTAGCTTCCTCTTTTTCCTGTCTCCTCCTAATTTCTTCTTCCTGCCTTTTGGCTTCCTCCTCTTCCCTTTTCCTTGCTGCTTCCTCCTCCTGCTGCCTTCTTGCTGCTGCTTCTTCTTCTTCTTCTCTCCTCCTTGCTTCCTCTGCTTCCTGTCTTTCCCTTTCCTCTTCCTCTTTTCTTTTCTTAGCTTCCTCTTCTTCCTGTCTTTCCCTTTCCTCTTCCTCTTTTCTTTTCTTAGCTTCCTCTTCTTCCTGTCTCCTCCTAATTTCTTCCTCCTGCCTTTTGGCTTCCTCCTCTTCCCTTTTCCTTGCTGCTTCCTCTTGTCTCTTCCTTTCTTCCTCTTTCTCCTTTGCTGCCTCCTCTTCTCTCTTTCTTGTTTCCTCTGCTTCTCTCTTTTTTCTTTCTTCTTCAGCCTTTCTTGCCTCCTCTTCTTCTTTCCTTCTAGCTTCCTCTTGTTTCTTCCTCTCTTCTTCCTCTTTCTTCCTTGCTTCCTCTTCTTCCTTTCTCCTAGTTTCCTCCTCCTCCCTCTTCCTTTCTTCCTCCATCAACCTCTTTTCTTCTTCAGCACAAGATGTGCACTCCAGTATAACTGAATCACCCTGTGCTTCAAGAATCTGATCCATTGTTGTGTTAGTCACATTGAAAGACGCTTCCAGGATGTGCCTGTCCAACGTGCGGAGGACCGAAGCTTTCCCTGCTAGATACTGAGGATGATGTTTCTTTGTAGTTGTGCTAAACCCCACAAACACAAACGAATTGTTGTTGAAAGCCATTTGAGCCATAGGATGAAACCTTGGCACAACAAATACATCTCCTTCGTCCACTTTAAACCTCATGTTTTTGCACCCCTGCCCGGTTCCAGTGTTCGAGCAAACTACCCTTACCATTCCTTCACCTTGAATTGCTATTCCAATTTCAGTAGCCATTGGATTCCAATGTGGCCCCATCATTGATCCTTTAGTTAAGTTCACTACGTAAATGCCAATTTGCGAACCTTTCAATGCAGGCAATTTCCTCCTGTTTATCACAGTGCTCCACCCATTGCAATTCTCGAAATCTGGTTTCTCACGGAAAACATTGAACAATTCAGAACTCTTCTTCTTTTTACTTTTTTTGTTGTCAAAGAAACTGTAACTGCCCCTTCCTAGAACAGTTGTCATGAATTGAGCCTCCATCTCCCATAAGTTGCTCTTCTTCTTCTTCTTAGTTGACTTTGGCACACCATGCACAATCGCTGGTACTTGTGTTCCAGCCAACACTTGTTCTATCACATCCTCTGGTACCTTCACAATGAAAATTTTACATTAATTAAAATTACCCCTTACTCTCTTCATTAAATTCTAGTCGATAAAAGGAAAACCAGACAATAAATGAAATTACGAGTACAAATTATCCAACTTCACATGTCAGGCTAATACAGCTTTGGTGACCAAAATAGAATCAATTTTATCTTTATACAATTAGTACCTGCGACGCTCATATTCATGCAATTAGAATTGAAAAGAGTATGTAGTTACATGAAATGCCGCTTGGAGGACTTTCTTGTCAAATCCAAGAACCATATTACGGATGCTGGAGTATGGTTCATTCAGTGGCTCCTGCATATATAAAAGGAAGAAATAATCATCTTTGATCAAGAAAAATAATGAATAGTTCCGTAGCAAGAAATATTACACGCAAATCATCCTCTGAATTGGCAAAGATGGAATAAAGCCTAAGCTTCTGTCGTGTAGGTTCTAAGCTGCTTTCTAAGAAGAAAATAGATCCAAAAGGTAGCCTGAAAACATCTCCTATTCGTAAATCAGCCGATTTCTGTTCATGTTCATCCATCCAACTCAGCTTCCCTGACCCTAAACCAAAATGAAAATCAATATAAATACTTGAATTCACATTTTGATGAGTAATCGGAAACAATTTAACTTTCACCACAATCACAACAAAAAGAGTGAATTAATATCATGACCATTTGAGAAACCAACTGATCCATAAATGAGAGATATCAACAAAAGAAAAGTTTGAATAAATGAATTGATACCAGTGTGTACATAAAAGACCATATCTGAATGTAGAACAACAGGAAGGAAGAGGGAGTTTGGCTCCAATGTGATGAACTGAAGATGATATGATCCAGTAGTCCCATCAGTTACTCTGAGTGAAGAGACTTGCCCATTTTCAGTTGAAATTATTGATTTTCTTTCTGATCTCTTTACAACAGGCCCTAAACCCCATTCCCAACCTCCTTTTACATCTTTAGCCACATTACTGATGATAATCATAAACAGCAGAAACTTAAACAAGATTTTGCAACATTGAATCGACATTTTTTAGAAAAATATGGACAGTACAATGGGAAAAAGTGAAGGTTTTGAAGAAGCAAGATGTTAGTTACGTGGCATTTGCATGTACAGATGCTAGCTTCCATTTGACACGTACTGATACTTTTTTGACTCTGAGGAGCTTGTCTTTTGGCTATCATTCTTTATCTTTAAGATGGTCGATGGGATAATTATATCAAATAACTTCTATGATTTCATTTGTGGAGTAAAGTTATTTTTTTAGGTTAATTTATTTTAAATCGAAGATGAGATAAAATGATATTATGTTAAATGAAATAAGTTGGAATATTCAGAATTAAATATGAGATTAGCTCTGCTTATATTAATTTTTCAATACATGTTTTTTTTTTTTTTTGGTTCTAATTTAAGTAGCGGTTGGAATTAATTTAACTAATTTTAATTTGAACATAAATTGAAATAAATCAACTTTAATATTTTTCATATTGTCAATTCAGTCTTGAAAAGTTATATGATTAAATACTTTAAGTTGATTAAATACTTTAAGTTGTAATTCTTTTGATATTAATATAATAATAAAAATATATTTTAAAATAATACATAATAAAAGTTTACAAATTTAAATCTCAAAAAGTGTAAAATACAACATCAATTGGAACAATATATTTTGTAGAATTTAGAAATTCATTGTTGATAAATAATGATTTTCAATTAAAAACACCTCTATCTGGGAAGAATTTATTAGTTTCATTCCAAATTATTGATCGTGTTAAAAATACCCTCTACTTGATTAACTGAACTTAAATACAGACCTAGTCTTGTAATAAGAGTTAAAATATACCTCTAAATTCTTATCAAGTTAAAGGTGTTTTTAATACTTGTGATAGTTCAGGGGTATATTTTCGAAGTTACTCAAGTTGAAGAGTGTTTTTAAGATTGTGAATAGTTTGAAAATAAAACTAATTACTTGCGCAAAGTTTAAGAATATATTTTTAATATTTCAAAATAAGATTTGCTAAAATGACAAATATTAGATATGTTATTACGGGTTATAACATTACATAATATTAATTATGGATTGTAACATTTTAGTTACAAGTTATAACAAATATATACATCATATCCAATCCATATCAATTACATACTCAAACATATATCCTAACAGATTTGAGTATGTAATTGATATGGAATGGGTATAATGTATATATCTGTTATAAATCGTAATTAAATTGTTAAAACTCGTAATTGCTAGAACTTGCAATTCATTATGTGATGTTATAATCTGTAATAACATATCTAATATTTGTCATTTCAACAAATCATTATTTTTCAAATTGTTCATGGCCATTACTGGTTGGGCCTAATCTCTGTTAGTGGGCCTCAAATCTCTTTGTCCATCCACAAGGTCAGGCTCTGATC
>DF357312.1:11786-40842 GCA_000787875.1 Solanum virginianum | reverse complement strand
ATCTGAAAAGGCCCAATTTTTATACTTTTACCCAGAGTTTGCTGCTGAGGCCTATCATTCTGCAATCACAAAAGTAAGTTGTCAGAAAGTTTCAACTTCATCACAAACACAAATTGAAAACCATTTGGTCAAGATTGGGCTCCAGGAAGGACTCTACATTGAAGATAAATGGACTTTTTGTTCCAAATTTAGCAAAATGTCCACTAATAAATGGGCCGTTACTGTTTTAGCCCATTTGTTTGGATCAACTTTTGCTGATTAGGCCCTTATAAATTCACCAATAAGCCTACTTCGTACAGAATGGACCTCAACCGAGACCTCTCTGACGACCTCAAATTTTGATGTTATTATCGAATAATACGAAATACACGGTGAAATAAAGAAGATCACTTAAACAAGTTCGCCAAAAAGAAAGATCACCGATTAGTACGTAAAAATTGAAAATCATATGATAATCAAGATGGCGTAACTCTTCTAAATTTTTATATATATAAAAAGTTGTAAGATTTATTATCTCTGGTTAAAAGTATCATGCAATAAAATTAATCCAAACATATATTATACGATGAAGATGTAAATATAATTTATGGGTATATGCCTTCATGACTGTTTCTATAAACTTTCAAGTCCACAGAGTCAAAATTTTTAAACAAATAAACATGGAGGCATGTGAAACGTGGAAGGCTAGCTATGTGATAGAAAAATTAAAGCAGATATAGTCGATCACAAACAAAACTAAATGAATCCATAGAGGGTATTTTGAAAAGTGAAATCGACCTATCCTAACAATCCATTTAACTATAGAATAGGACCACCATTCATATATGTTTTTTTGTTTTGTTATATTAATCACATAGAAGATACCCTATCGACCGTTCTATTTTCACCACCACCCCTTCCTCATCTGCCACAAAATAAAAAGTTGATTTATCTGATTAAAAATTGTTGAATTGTGTGATGTGTCTTACTTAAAACTTTAAATTATTAGAAATGTGATGCGTATTTATTTATTTTAAGTTTTTAATATGTATATGCCTTTATAGGTATGCAGAGATGATTTCTTTTTTTCTTGAACTAAAATATTTTATTGATAAGTAACAATACATTAAGCTTTTAGAAATTTGCTTGTTCTTTTTTCATGTATGATTATTTTATCAGTTATTTTAATTTATAATAACAAATTTAGATAGATGAGAATTAAGAATCATAATAATGTATTGTATTGTGTTGTAATGTATTATATTGTATCGTCTTGCATTGTTTCAATGAATACAATATTTGGATAAATTGTATTATTCTCTGCCATTACATAATGTCATATATCCATAATTTGAATGATAAACCTACAAGAAATTGTAGAATATGTGGTAGATACCATATAAAAAGATAGATGAATGATAAAATAGAAATATTAAATAATAAATAAAGTAAAAAAAAAAGATATTAAAATAATGACACAACCATGCCCATTTTTTTCTCAAAATTTACAACAAACTTTATACCCTCAAAATAAAAGTAGTTTTTTTTATGAGTGAGGAAAGCATGGGTTGATTATTTCCCCAAGTACTGTTTTGAAGGCTTTTTATTTTGTGGGATTTATTTGTATGTCCAAAATGCATGGTGGTATGAGACAACTTTTTCTTTCATTGAATTGTATTAATCACTACACAGAATCTCAACCCCTTTGCTTTTGTATCTTTGAAGCTTCTCTTCCTTTTCCACCGCGACATGTCCCATCTACTCAAGAACCTTAACTCCTAAGTACTTGACTTTTTTTTTCTTCCAAAAACTACTATTCATTAATCTCCTTTTTTTATTTCCTTAATCACGTTTAACATTGTTTTTATACAAATCCTTAGTGTCTTTCTTTTCCCCCCTTTAATGTCTTGATGATTTTCATCATAATTAAATGTACTCAATCAAATTCTGGCCGGCGAAGATAGCTTGGCCGGCGAGGATAGATCTAAGCTTTTGTATAACAGTAAGGGTCTATATTATGAGCCATTTTTATAACGTTTTATATACATATATATATATATCAATTCTAAATCGCAGAGCTTAGAAATATATCCAGACATATTTTCCCTTTAAAACCCAAGAAAAATTAACATAACATGACTAGACATATTCTAAATCGACGAAACTATACATGACTAGACAATATAGCTTGTCAAAAAGTACCATTAACTATACAATGTATATTGCTTATACATAAACTATACACTAAATATACATTATGATATAAAATATACACTGACTTTACATGCCTATACGATGAAGGGTCTTTTTTCTTTTTAATTATTTTCACTGAAGCATCCCTTAGTGTTATTATTCCTTTTTTTTCATGTACCAAATTTTAGTGATGAAACTACATGTATAAAGTCGAGATGTGTGCAAGTTGGTCGGCCACGAGAGTTATCACCTTATCATAATTAAAGGGTCGTTTTCAAACTTGAGTGAGGATATTTCTCTCAGGAGTACTTCGGGTGATGTCATTAGAGAAATTATACGTAAAAAAAGTAGGTTTGATTTTCGTAATATTCCAAAAGATGGACAAATTAATGGGAGATGCTTTGCATGATTGAATGAGATGTTACAGTAGTTTCACTATCACAACTTTGTCAATCTACATTGTCATCCTTATATTAACTTCTCCTATTAAAGAATTAAAGAAAAGAATAACAAAGTGATGCTAAATGCAAAGTTGAACCCTCATCCCCACTTGTAACAAACATGAGGTTGGCTAATTCTCTAAGTGCTATCCCTTTTCCCATATACAACATTATTTTTTCTTTTCTTTTCGATTACCACTATCACGTTCGTTACTACTTGCTTTACATACTTATTTTTTGACGTATTTATAACAATCTAGCCCACTAGTGATATTGTCTGTTTTGCATCGAGGTTCTCACGGCTTTAAAACACGTTTCTAGTAGGTAAGACATGTTTACTTATATATCCACATCTCTCCTGTGTTTTTAGACCACACCGTATAGGATTCGCTTAGATTCAGCAGTGAGGTTAGCCCCACCTCACCGGAATTCGTCTAAATTCAGTTGAACTCGGACCACATCGATAAGGCTAACATAGGAGTGACTCTGATACCATCTTTAACGGCCTAAATTGCTAGTGATATTGTCCGCTTTGGGCATAAGCCCGCACGACTTTAAAACGTATCACTAGTTGATAAGACATACTTACTTATATACCTAATATTTCTCCTGTATTTTTGTGAGACTTCTCATACTAAAACGTGTTGTCAAAATATTTTTCTTAAAATCGTGTATTCATCGAAAATAATCTCTTCATCTTCGTAAGATAGAAACAAGAGTGCATACACTTCATTCAGACTTCTTGTCATGTTATATCAGTTCTAAAAAATATACCTATAACTATCTAATTTCATAGGGAGGTCATCATATTTTTTTTGCCTATATATAAATTCTTCCTTAATACACATTATTCTTTCTAAATTTCACTTATAAAATTATACCGCATATGTTATTAGTTTTGTTCATCAACACTGTGACTTAGCTAGTCTGCTTGAGTCTTCTGTAAATTGGACACCAAATTGATTTTGTGGTCTGTCCCCTAATTTTCCCCTTCCCCACCACCTACGAAGAAAAAGAAGAAAAAAAAAACACTTCAACTTTAAAGAGCCTTTCCCCCATCAATTGAAGGCATATTATTTGCTGTAAAATGGTGACACGCACTATCTATGGTGCTAGCTAGTACATCAACAAAACAACATACATAAAGACCTTCACAAATTATTATAGTTTATATATAGAGAGAGATAGTATGATATGTCTTCCTGTAAAATTATAAATAGATTTAAAATTTAAAATTAATGAGTTTAAAAATAAATATTTAAATGAGTTTTCATGAAATTCTACATATAATATATATTGAATATAATACTTTTATTTTATTTAATTTATAATTAATACTGTAAATCCGCCTTTGTCAATAAAAAAAAAAAACTAAACAATAACACAAAATCTAGGATTTGACAAGTTGAACCTTTTTTGTTTCAAACCACTTGGAAACAGGAAACATATAGCATAAGACGAACAGAAAAAACTTATTCTATACCATATGGCTCCAAGTTAATTTTTTTGGTGAAAAAAACAAAAGAGCCATTTTTTTCAATTTAGATTTAAGGTTAGTGTAATGGACCCCTTTGGTATTTAACAATCAAAAAGCTGAAGAAAGTCATGAACTGTGGCTTTAATTTCCTATAAAATGAACTTTGCTATGTTATCATTTATGTAAAAGTGATAATGATTTGTACAAAAAGATTAAGCATCAAAATCTTGGATGATTACACCTTCATTGTATTGGATACTACCTTTAATAAGTGTTCAGACTATATCATCTTTTTAAATTACAAAAACTCGTGACCAGTGAGCAAAGAAATATTTCTTAATGACTAAAATAAAGCTTGATTAAGACTTGACAACTTTCTTTAATATTATTAAAATGCAACATATTAGCTTGACTAAGACACGAGTGCATTGTAATCTCCTTAATTAATTAATCTTAATATCATATGTTGACGTTTTTAAGTGAAGGAAACAGTAGAAAAGTCATGTCAAAAGTTAATAAAGAAGTTTTTTCACATTTCCTTTCTTCCTTTAGTTCTTTTTAGAGTGCTACCTTGGTTGGGCATTCGGTTCTTCAATTTGGTTGTAGCAAATTTTAGTTTGATTCTTTGATAATCGATTTTAAAAGTCAAGAACTTGCACCTTTAATTATTGCTCGAGAAAAACAAACACGAAGACGAATTTCTTTACATGACATAAATTGATAAAAATATATTTGAATTTCTCTTAAAAATTCAATAAAAAATTCAATAAAAGTTTGGCTCGTCGATGCGTCCTTTACACCAAATACTGAACTGAAGAATCGAACTTTTAAAAAAAGAACATCAACACCAAATCGAACAACGAAATTAGTTTGATTCGATTCTATTTTTAGATTTTTCAGTATTTATGCCCAGCCTAGGACTAACTAGAATACTTCTTTATAGGCGAGTCTCGAATAGAATTAACTAACTAATGAATTGAAGGCGTAAAACCATTTACTAATACTTTGTTAGAAAGAGTTGTCTATATTAATTACGTATAGCTCCATTAATTAGGATCTTTGTGTAAACCAAACATGCGTGGAGTCGTGGAGGGAAGAAAGGATGGATTGATTGGTCAATTACGGGTGCATTATCACCCATTAACCAACAGAAGAATATATTCTCCTCCTCCTCCTCTTCCTCCGCCCCTACGCGCACCCTTGTATGGCACCATGCATATGCATTGCAGACAAAAAGGAGTGTAGTGGACCCACTTGTTGTAGGGCCCAACAAATATTTACTTTACTTTATCAGTGTGGTAGGGTCCGCATTTATTTTGTTAGGCCCGATGTGAGGGTGATCTGATCCGATCAGATCCAACGGTGTCTTTTCAATGGAAATTCTAAGATGCTTGCTGTCTGCAAGGATCATCGGACGATCCACATGCGATCTCCAGAATCCCAATGGATCCGAATAAATGGAGTACTTCCTCCGTTCCTTTGATTTGGCACGTTATTTAAGAATTTTTTTTTTAAATTTGTGGTCTAAAATCATTCTTACATATTTGTATGATTGAGAATTATTTAATTAATATTAAAAAAACTTTAAAAATAAATTATTTTCAATTTGAATAAGATAATATTAAGAAAGAACTAAAAAGGAAATGGCATCGGAGGCTCGGTTATTTTGGGTAAAATTTTGCTCCTCTAGGTAAAATCAGTTTGCTTCACTGCTCAGCTTCTTTTGTCTTTTGCTTCCTTTTGTGGACTTTCCTTTCTGTGGGCCCTTCTACTTTCTTCTTTATAGCTGTGGCCTATTATGGAACTTTAACACCCCAAAAGTTGACTCCCCTTTCCTTTCGGTCATTTTCACTTATTCAACTTTTTAAACAATAGAGTTTTGAGTTTTATAAGTTAATTATGAAATAATATATAGGTTTTTTTAATATGAAGTTAATTTTATAACAGTTGATGATTGTCTGTTACTATTTCGGAGGACTTAGGTGCTAATGGAGTGTGTGTATATATATCTCGAATCATTCTACGAGACTACTACAATATATTCAAATTATTATGTTATTGAAATAATATAATTAAGAAACAATTACTATTTTACTAAGTCAATCATCAATTCTTAATGTGAAATTTTTAATGATATCATAACACTATATGGCATACGTACTATTATAGTATCATTGAAGAATAAACAAACACTCAGGAAAAATTGCACAAATAATGAATGATTTAATCATAGTATATTATGCTCTAACGATATAATAAAAGTTTTTCTAGCTAAGTCGTTCAATGTACGTAAATAATACTATCATAGTATATTCATATATTATCAAGATATAATTAAAGAATAATATTGTTTCACTACGTCAATTTCAATCTTAAACGAGACACTTCTGAAATCCTCAATAATACCATAACAATATATTGTATTATTAAAAAATAATCAAATATTCAAAAAAATTGCATAAATATTAAATAATACCATCATAATATACGGAGTGATGATATCAAACAAACTAATTGGGCATAAGCTAGAAAAGGGGCATGTGGGTAATTATTTTGGGCTCATTGGGTATTATGTGAGTTAATTAAGAATGAATTATGAGAGGATAATTAATTTATACTTTTGTATGTTCAATTAGTATAGTTTTTTCTTTTTTTCTTTTTTATTTTAATTTATTTACTTTTGAACTCAACGAATTTTATTTTGCGCCACCAAGTCGCATAAATTTCTTTTCCCAATGTTTGAGAACTTTGTCAAGCTAGTGTCTTTATTTAAAACGTACGAGAAGGACCTTGAATACTGATTCCATACAATTTACTATTCCTGCTACTCTTTTTTAATTATCAATTATATTAAAAATATTATTTTAAAATTATTTTTAATATAAACAATTAAAAGAGAAACTAATTATTTTTTAACTTTATCTTAAGCATTAATTAGGCACAAAAATAGATAAAAGATAAAAATTTAAGCGATATCTTAGCCAATCTATACTTCTCAGTAGGTAATTTTTTTTAAAAGTTGTGCATAATATTATCATAACAATTAAAAATGAACGAAGCAATTAACAACTAACGCATGAAAGAATTTTAATTTACAGACTTCAAAGGAGTCGTAGCTTTATGTGCATATATATATACACACACACACACACTACTCTTGCTATACGCATTTTGCGCGTGTACTTCGTTTGATAATAAATATTACAGAAAAAAATTAAATTTAATTATGAACTTATAAAAAGATAAATAATTCATTAATTTTGATAAATTTTTTATTTATAAATGTCATATATATAGATAATGTATCACTAATTAGAACATATGGTAAATTAGAATTTTCTTTAGCGATTGTAGGATATTTTCTTGATTTAAATAAGGAAAAAGTAAAAGTGTATAAGAAAATTTAAGAGTCTTTCCGTGACTAGAAATCTTATTTTATAACTTTTTAATTTTGTAAAAATTAATATTATAAATATAATTATAAATAAAGAAAAATAGTGAAAATATAATTTTATCTAAAAGAAAAAATTTATAATAAAGGATAAAAAGCTCAAACAATATTTCTATAGACTTTTATGTTTTTAATATAGCATAGATATATACGGAGAAGTAAAAGAAATGTGTACACTGCTTTCCTAGCCGCTCCTAGATTAATGGTACATTGATACTAATTAAAATAAAATGTCTATCAACAGAGAATAAAGACAAATCTTCTTGGATTCGACATTCTGCATTGGCAATTATTTATTTTCCTAATTAATCTTACTTTCATTCGAATCGCACGAGTTCGAAAATTGTCATACATAGTTAAGCACACTTTGTTTTAGTTTATTTGTTTAGGTTCAATTTTAAAACGTGAGTAAGTCAAGAATATTATGTTCAACTTTTGAAAAATATGACTCCACTGCCTAATTTACATACTGCTAACGAAGCATCAGGTTTATAATTTATTTAACATGCATTGCACATAGTCAATTTTTCCAGTAACGTCGAAGCTTCAAATAATTCATACGAGGATCTTCAACGAATAAACAATTACAACAGTTCAAGTTAACAATATCTAATTTTGGGTGTAATACTCTGGATATTTATTCTTCCACTTCATTAAAATTTATATATTTAAAAATTAGTACACAAAACTTACTAATTATAGGTCAACATAGTTAAATTTTTAAAATATTTTTTATATTGTTTAATTTCCAATTGTTCCCTCAGTTTCAATATCAGCTCGTATTTTTTCTGTTAGACTAGTTAAATCATGCCTAATTATATATTTAGAGTAATTCTTTAAGTCCACAAAGTCCAGAGGTCGGATATATACGTAGCGTAATTAGTTTATGACCCTAAATTTTAAATTTAACTTTTTTCTTTCTAAAACTTTCTAAAATTTGGAAAGTCATGTGACTGTAAGAAAAGATGCATGTATCCTTATTTTGTAAAGAAAAAGAGCTACTTCATGAGCTATCATTTCAAAAACAAATCTAGTTCTGTTTTTATGTTGTTGTTGTATTATTTTTATTTTTATCCATTTTTGTGTTTGATTTCACGTAATCTTTTTTAATATCATTTTGATGTTTTGAGAAAATAGGGCTCATATTTTCTTTGTTTTTTTTAATATCTAATCCACACTTGCAAATTCTTTTGCTTCTTGAATTCGATTTTTTATCTTTTTATTTGATGGTATAAAAACATTATTTTTAATTTTTATTTTAACTAATATTTTCATTTATATTCAACTTTAAAAGAAGAAATTATTTTTAACAAAAGATGGACGACTTAAGAAGGCATGCTAATGAACAATTTGACCATGGAGACAAACAATAGTAGTATAAAGTGTTGGGAAAAGTATAGAAAAGGTTTCTTTTTTCCTTTCTTTGTGTGTGGTACACAATTATAATACTTCACCTTCACGACTCTTATCCAACCAAAAAATAAAATACAATCAATCACTTCATGCTTGTGTCTTGCATGTTCCTACATTACTATATATCCATGCATATGCCATATAATGCACCCACAAACCCAATTACTCCCATGCATGCAATTAGGCCCCCCACGCACGCAAAGATAAAAAGCCATCAATCATTCATCTCCCCCAAAAAGCTAACCTCCATTTCTTTCACAAAGTTTTCAGAGCCATTCAACAAAGCTATAAAGAAACAATTGTCTTCCCTCCCCTTCTATTAAAGCACACTAAAACGCCTCACCCAAAATACAACTTTCTTGTTTGTTTCATAGAGGCTTTGGATACGGTTACCAACTATTTTCTCCTTTTTGTTCAGAGAAATGAAAGTGCCCTTTTCCACTAATGACAACGTAAGTTCTAAGCCATTGGTTAGCAGCAACAACAACAACAATAACAACCTCCGGAACGTTACTTTTCCGGTCGCTGTCACCAACGGCCCTAATTTGTGCTACGAACCCAAATCAGTCCTTGACCTCCGCCGGAGCCCAAGCCCTATAGTCGAGAAGCAGATTGTAACAACGAATCCCGATTTGTCTGCTCTTTGTGGCGGCGAAGATCCTCTTCAATTAGGTGATCATGTTCTGAGCAATTTTGAAGATTGGGATTCTTTGATGAGAGAACTTGGCTTGCACGACGATTCTGCTTCGCTTTCAAAAACCAATCCTCCACTCAGCCTCGCCCAGACAGAGTCGCTGACTCAGTTCCATAATCTCTCCGACTTCTCAGGTGACTCCACTCAGTTTGCTAATCCTGATTTTTCCTTCTCCGACAGTACTTTTCCTCAGCAGTTTCCGGCGGTGAATCAGGGAAGTTTCATCAACGCCCTTGATCTCTCCGGTGATATCCACCAGAACTGGAACGTAGGATTTGATTATGTAGACGAACTCATTCGTTTCGCTGAGTGCTTTGAAACCAACGCTTTCCAAGTCGCACATGTGATACTGGCACGGCTCAATCAACGGCTCAGATCGGCCGCCGGGAAACCTCTCCAACGAGCTGCCTTTTACTTCAAGGAAGCACTTCAAGCCCAACTCGCCGGATCAACTCGGCAAACTCGTCCTTCGAGTTCCTCCGACGTGATTCAAACAATCAAATCCTACAAAATATTCTCAAATATTTCACCTATCCCTATGTTCTCCAGCTTCACGGCGAATCAGGCTGTACTTGAGGCAGTTGACGGCTCGATGCTGGTCCACGTCATCGATTTCGACATCGGACTCGGTGGCCACTGGGCTTCCTTCATGAAAGAGTTAGCCGATAAAGCCGAGTGCCGTAAAGCGAACGCGCCGGTTCTTCGAATTACGGCTCTAGTTCCTGAAGAGTACGCGGTGGAATCAAGGTTGATTAGAGAAAATTTAACTCAATTTGCTCGTGAACTCAATATCGGTTTCGAAATTGATTTTGTTCTAATTCGTACATTCGAATTGTTATCCTTCAAAGCCATAAAGTTCATGGAGGGAGAGAAGACAGCGGTGCTTTTATCTCCCGCTATCTTCCGACGGGTGGGGTCAGGGTTTGTTAACGACCTCCGTCGCATATCCCCTAACGTGGTTGTACACGTGGACAGCGAAGGACTTATGGGTTACGGTGCGATGTCATTTCGGCAGACGGTGATCGACGGCCTGGAATTTTACTCTACACTCCTGGAATCACTGGAGGCAGCAAATATAGGTGGTGGAAATTGTGGAGATTGGATGAGGAAAATTGAGAATTTCGTGCTGTTTCCGAAGATAGTTGATATGGTGGGAGCAGTAGGTCGTCGAGGAGGAGGATCGTGGAAGGATGCGATGGTGGCTGCCGGATTCCGGCCGGTGGGATTAAGCCAGTTTGCAGATTTTCAAGCGGATTGTTTATTGGGGAGAGTCCAAGTAAGAGGATTCCACGTGGCAAAGAGACAAGCAGAGATGTTGCTTTGCTGGCATGACAGGGCACTAGTAGCCACGTCAGCTTGGAGATGTTAATAATAATAATACTAATAAAACTAATCCTAAACTTAGCTGTAATAATAATAGCAGTGATTTGGATCTTTAGCTGTATGGTTCAGTTTTAGGGGTTGGGTGTAGCATATAAACAACACATTAAAAAACTCAAAACAAACTTTAAGGAAGTCGCAGGGTTTTTTTTTTTTTTAATTTTTTTTTCTCCAATTGTGTTGGTAACTATCTATGTCCTGTAATTTTGTAGCTTACTTTGGATTCCAAGGTTGATGTCTCTAATTAGTGGATAATTGCAATTTATAACTCATTCCCCACTATTAATTTGAAAGATACATCGCCATGTTCAGTTCAACTATCCATTTTAGTTTATTTAACATAGTACAAACTTTTGTATATTATGCTTTTGGGCCTAATATTTTTTAGAGGAGAATATTTCAGAAATAATTTTTCTATCAGATAGTGATAAAATTTGTGTGCATTTTACCCTTTCCACACTCCACTCGTGGTAATCTATTGAATATGTTATTGTTGTTTAACAAAGTACATACTTTTAGATTTGAAAATAATTAATTGTTCACTTTGAATATTATCTTAAAATCATTACTATTACTTATTATATGTTTCATATCACAAATTTATAAAATTTTATAGTATTATATAGACACAGTGGCGGAGCCGATATTTTTGTCAAGAATGTTTATATTTTTAGAACATTAGTGACTGATTTTTGTATCAAAGGTGTTCAACAATGAGATATATCAAAATATCTACATTTAACCTGTATATTCAAAAAAAATTCTCACGAAAAGTGTTTATCTGACCATTGTTGAGTAAATATAGCTCCACCCTTATATAGACATCATGTCAAGTTTAAGAATTTAGGTCATAATTTTCAAATCAAATCATACATCTCTGAAAATTGCATGTAGCCAAATTATATTATATAGATTGAGTTTTTTTTTAAAGAAAAAGTAATAAACAAATATAATAAATGACTATATGAGTTATTCCATAAATCTCATAATTTACCTTTATTCCCTCTTTTTTATTTTCCTTCCGCATTTTGAGAATGGCCTCTCAATCTTAAGAAAAATCGTTTTAAGGCTTCAATTTACACATACTGGTGTCTGGCAGTGAAAAGATATTTCCACGTAATACAGCTAAATTTACATACTTCGTATACACCACCCCCCAGCACCCAACAAAAAAAAACCACTCTCTCCGTTTCAAGTTGTTTATTCCATTTTTAATTTAAAATAAAACATACCATTTACACCTTGTGATAGAATAAATTATCCATGAACACAGTAGAACAACTTATCTCAAAATACTCCATCCTGAAATAAACCAAACCAAACACCACCTAAAGATGGGCGGGAAAAAGATGACATGACGGTAAAATTCCAACATCAGTATACAATCCAATCAACTTAAATAACAAGTTAAAACAAGACTTTTAAACACAAGACTAGGGTTAGACTTTTTAAAAACATATGATACAGTCATAGAAAGGGGGTATAGGTTAGTAGGACAACAAACATTTCTCATTCAGCTGCAGCACCTACAAAGCAATGAAGATTTATGAGCACTTGCTACTAAAATCACCTATTTAGTCCTGGCTTTTCCAGTTTTCCTTAACATTAGATTGAACATGGGCGCCATTACCGTTCCTCTCTAGCTTAGACACAGCATCTGGTCCGCAAATCCGTGTTAACTCTTCCTGTTTCACCATCATATTCAAACAAATATCAGTACTTCAACAACTTGCTTGGTCAGGTTTAAAAGAAAACTACTTTGCAAGGGGAAAAAAATACTAGCACCATAGAACAAGATGAATGGATGCTGCAGCAAAAGATTCAATGATATTAATTGTCTCAACATTAGTTATAACAAAAAGCTATTCAAGAAGCAGCATGGGGCTATCGATATAAGGTGTCACCATAAAGGAGGTATAGGAAAAAGGGGATGATATGAAGAGGGGTAGTTGAGAATATTATTTCAAAATGAGGACACTGGATAATCAAGGAGGACCAGCAGTTAAGAGGAATACTTAATAAGTACCTTTATCGAATTATTCTCCGAGGTAAGCTTCTCACATTCCTCAGAGAGTTGTTGCAGCTCATCCTTGAGTGAATGATTCTCATGGCTCAAGGCTTCTACTCTGCGTTGCAGCTCTTCACACTCTGCCTGCGAAATTACAAAAACATAACAAATGACTCTCAAAAGCACTGGCGTAGCCACGAAGGGTGACCAGTCGAACACCCTTCATCGAAAAGTATATGGAGCATATAAGTCAATATTATTTTTCATATACACACACACACTCTCTCACACATATATACATTAATCCTAGTCACCCTTAAACGAAATTTTTGGCTTCCCCACTGGTCAGAAGATCGAAAAGAAACTAAGAGTACATTCTGGGTTCTTGGAGCAAGCAAACAACCAAACCGCACGTGAACATGGTCAAGAGCTAAAAGGGGCTTGTTTGCTGTCCCATCAAAATGCTAGTTGCTGTTGTAACATGAATTAGAAAGAATATCATGTTTATGTGTGGGCTAAACAAATAGAGGTGGATCAAGAATTTTTACTTTATGGTTCTGGATTCTAGAATAGGCATCTTACTGATTTGGGACAAATTATTTATAAATATTACGTAAATTTTTTAACACAAATATGAAATTTGGCCAAACATAGTGGGTTCTACCAAACCCTAACCTATATTCCAGCTCCTCAACTAGCTGAGTTACAAGCTTGATGTGCACGGGGTAGAATTTTTACACTTAATCACCCGTCGTTGGTCCATTCTGAACTGTTGTCATCAACGACAATTGACAGAGAACGTCGGCATACATTACGATGAACTCCACGGATAATTTTCTACCATATCTTATAGTGAAAGCTACGCAATCACAACGTTTCCAATTCATCTACTAGTCTCGGTGTATGCACAAATGTAGGTGAGTCCTCCCCCACAGTCCACATAACGGATAGTGGCTAATCAGTTCACAGCAAAATCTGTTTGTTAAACTATGTTAAATAAGAACCAGAACAAGATTTCTGTTCTTTCTCGCTCGGAGTTTCCAGTAAAATGGAACAGAGTCATTCCCTCAGTTTTTTGGCAATAATTTGATGACACTTACCATCACTTCCTGTTGCTAATTGCTATTTAATTTAACAAATAACTATCATTAGGAGAAAACAGTACCTGACTACTGCATCTGGGTGAATTTATTGTGTTTAAGATGTGAGCATATTATTGCACCTATATTTTTCTCCTTTATCCTTTTGATTGGATACATCTAAGTTATGCATTAATCCCCAATCAATGGGTAACTATAATGGGCATTTACACATCTATCCACTTCCAAAATTAAACCCATCAAAACTCAGAATCATTATATGTTTTTTTATTTGTCAGTTAGTAGTTTTCTGATTCAAACTGTTCTGCTAGAACACTTTTGGGCTAAAAGGTAATGTTTAAGATCTTCCCTAATTAGTTAAACGAGGGTATACTCTACATTAGCGGTTGCATTTATCCAACCACGTCTCTCAAATATGATACTTATTACTCCCTGTGTTCACACAAAGATTAGTAGTTATGATTAACAATTAAATCTATAAGGTGAGAGAAAACGTAAAGCCACACATTGTTTTTCAGTTCTCAGAACTTGAAAGAATGTAATGTTGGTATTTTCAAGTAAAGCAACAGCATCTTTATTCTTGGAGCATTATTGATTAACGGTCCACAAAAGAGGCTCTACTAGGATTTGATAGAAGATTCCCTTTAGAGAGGGCTGGAGATAGCTGGGACATAGACTTTTGAGAACAGGTTATCAGCCTTCAGGAAGATAGTGGCTTAAGGAGACTATCTATAAGTGGTCTGTCTTAGTAGATATTTGATATCAATGCATCTGCTGTTGCTTTTCACATTATATTCCATTTTTGGTACATACCATCCGTTCATTTGTGTTCCCCAACTCGAAGAAATTCTCTCATGCGATGTCCAATGTCTTCAACATTGAAATAAAAAAACACGTGATCTTTTCTTTTCAGGGAAAAGAACTTTTTTAGGAAAAAAGATTACACTTACTAGGGCCATAAAACACTATCTGCGGATAAGAGCAAGATATGCAGATATCACATCAAATTGTATTACCATATTCTTAGGTGCTTATGATTTATGCCACAGACCATTTCATAAAGGTGACACAAATGAGTTCCAATCAACTATAGAAAATCATCTTCACAACTCACAAGACATTGAGGATTTGGATGAAACAAGAGCTTGAAACATCAATCTAGGTCTATGTGGCTAGACGAAAATGGAAAAAGATCAGTAAGCCGTATAATGGCGTAAAAAGGATGACGTTAAGGCTTCACATTGATCTAGACTCATCACTGTTTTCTAGAGCTGTTTTTATTATTAGAAATAAACTTGGGACCTCTGCTTTAAGTCAGATGTCTTGGTTAGGGGTGGCAAAATCGATCCAAAAAACCCTAACACTGCCCAAGAATTAACAGGTTGGACAAGAGCTATTTCTCAGATGGGTTAAGATGAGCAACGCCCAAGCTAAACAAATTTAACTCGTGAATTAGCCTCAACTTATCCATGTAATGTGCAAGTCCCAAGTTGCAATAGCTTTTAAGCCTTTTATAGGGAATTGTACACTCATTATATTACTTTATAAAGTATAGTTATCGGGGCTTCTTGTGATATTCAAGTCAGATGTCTTGGTTAGGGGTGGCAAAATCGATCCAAAAAACCCTAACACTGCCCAAGAATTAACAGGTTGGACAAGAGCTATTTCTCAGATGGGTTAAGATGAGCAACGCCCAAGCTAAACAAATTTAACTCGTGAATTAGCCTCAACTTATCCATGTAATGTGCAAGTCCCAAGTTGCAATAGCTTTTAAGCCTTTTATAGGGAATTGTACACTCATTATATTACTTTATAAAGTATAGTTATCGGGGCTTCTTGTGATATTCATATTTCTTTTCTTTATTGTTCCATTTCATCTTCTTTTCTTAGTTTTAATTTTACAACTTTTGTCTTATTCAAGGACAAGTTGTTTTTCTTATAAAATGTGTTCTGAGTAACTGATCACCTTAACTAGTAAATAATTAAAAAATCGAAAAAGACAGACAAAAAATATAAAAAAAAGTGGGAGGCCTTCGGGAACAAAATTCATCACTTCAATAGTTATCAATTTTTTAGTATATATATATATATATGTCGTCATTATCAAACTAAAATTCATTCTCAAATTTTCGGATTTCCCTATGAAGTAATATAAAGTAATCTTCAGATTTCTCAATTAAGTGAAAACATGCAGCTTTTGAGTGGTTCTAACTTTCCTGCAAATTTTCGCGCAAGTAATTATTGGAATAATTAAATGTGAATGTTACAAAAGAAAAAAATGAAACTGGTAAAGTTCATAAGGAGGTATTGTTAATCAATCTCCATGGAGGAAAGATTGAAATAACTATTTAGCTTGTAAAGAAAATAGAACTATTATAAAATCTATTAGCTAATAAATGTAGGTAAAAGGCAAGTTGACCGGATTGAGTCACGGCTCTTTATTTATCCCATCTTGACTCAATCCATCTTAGCCTAAGTAAACTTCAGGCAGGGTTGGGCAATAACCCAGTTATTGATTCACCCTAATTTTTATTTTTAATTTTTTTATGACGAGGGAAATCCGCAGCTATTGCCCTTTGGGTGTGCATAGGGTAAAACCCCCGCTCCAATGCGATAGCTCGCCAAACACACGTTCACCCTATTTTGACCTGCCCAAATTTAGCTCAAATCGCCCATTTGCCACCCCTAGTCTAAATCCACTCAGAGAAGAATCTTTATAAGCTCGTAATAAAAGACATACGGTCAACTCTAACTGGTGAATGATGGAAAGAGTAACATTATCTAAAAAATAACTCATACCTGCTTGCGCAGCCTTGACCTCCTAGCTGACTCCCTATTAGATTGCTTTCTCTTTTGCCTTTTAAGTTCACGTTCATCCTGTCAAAGAAGAGGGTTATAGTGAAATTTATAAAGAAAATGAAACAGAAGAACAATGATAAGAAGGCTATAACCCATCATTGAGTGTGTACTTCCTCTTGCACACAAAAATGAAAGGGGTGTGGAACGTAAATAGTATGACGTGCTGATGCACCCAGAGACAGAGAAATGGAAATCAAGATGAAGAATGTTTGAGAACGAACTAACAATTCAAGGTTTAAATCTTTTTTTAATAATAAATTAGATTAGAAAATTGAATCCTACAAGTAGGTAATTCTGTCCCATAAAGAATGAAACCGGCATGTGTTCACTCTTCAGGAGTTTTCTGGCGTATTTACAAGTCTCAGCTATTTTCGGACTAACCAAAAACACCTGAAGCCTTGTCAAAACAGAGTAGTAGATGCTTTCATAACTTTCTCCAGGTTGTGATCTTTCTTTCTTCACAAATTAGTCTTTCAAGCCATTTCATTTGCATATTATTATGGAAAATCTGTTTTAAGAATCAAGATACACAGACAATTTGTATCAGGAGATAAATATTCCACCTTCACTTATAACATTTGCTACTAGATGTGGAATTTACGTGTTTTTTAAAAGATAAGCAAGCAGACTGGAAAATTCGAAGGACATACACATACTGATATGGTAAAGAATGACAATACTGATTTCAGTGAGTGAAAAGAGCTAAAAAAAAAATATATACCTGAATCCACTGATCATTCATCCTTCCTTCATGTACGATAACTGGACCACTCGCATTTGGCTGTACTTTGATCGCTCCAGGGGCGGCAGCTGATGCATTCCACACGTCCATTCCAATATTTAGGTTAGTTGCAGGCACAGCAACAGGATTTCCATGTATAGAAGTCGGGTAATTCTCTGTTGCAGGATTATTCTGTGCACTGGCTCCTGATAATCGCCAGAATTAGAAACTCACTTATTTATTGATAATAACGATGGCAGAATCAAGAAGAAAGTTCACATAAGTTACCATCTGCAAGCATCTGATCAAAGCTTCCCTTCTTGTTCGCAGCAAATTCCTGTGAGATAACATATGATCAACAAAAGTTCCAATTAACAATTACAGGATAAGGTAAGAATAAAAATGAGACTCGTGATCTCCATAGTATGTAAACAAAGAAAAGAGGTAGTTAGATTGATCTCAATACTCACATGGTTATCAGTTTCATCATTTGTATCAGTTGTGCCTTCACTTCTGCTTTCATCACTGTTCAAGAAAAAACATAACAACCAGATGCATGACTGAACCATAAAGAAGAATCTACAGAAAGATGAGTCGTTATCATACCTTTGTGTGGCACCATCATTTCCAGAACCTGAAGTAACTTTCCCATTGTCGCCTGCCTTGCCACCAGAACAGGCCTTCAACTTTTTGCTTGAATTTCGATCCTTTCCTTCAGGCCCCTTACCATCTGATTCAGGATTTGCCGGTGCAGTATTTGGAGTCTGCTGAAAACATGTAAACAATAGTATTAACATGACCAGTCTTCTTTTATTTTGGGAAGCAGAGGTGACTTGCTTTCACCAGCTTTTAAATTCATAAGGATAAATTACCAATAAGCTTGATTACCGTGGCAATGTTAGGATGAGCATAAACTCCGGCAGGAGGATATAAAGCTGGATATGGAACTGGAGTCCCATAAGGAGGCATAAGAGGATGCTGAAATATGAGAAGGTGATCAGAGAAAGTAGAACTGTGAGTTCTGAGGTTGTGTGGTAGCTAATAATCAAAAAGATACAAATAAATTAGGAACAAAAAAATCAATTACCTGACCTCCCCACAAGTAGGGGTGGGGAGCAGGAGAAGCAACAGGTGAGGCAAAGAAGGGCGGAGTAGCTCCAGCACTATAATAAGCCTAAACGGGAAAAGAAATAGGAAATTAAAATATTATTCATCAGTATTCATGTGATTGGCTCAATCATAATGGAACTTAATAACAACCTGCATAGAGCTTGACCAATCAGGATATGCAGGTGCAGGTGGTGTCTCCTGATCAAACATTAGGAAACTTGTGAAAAGTGAGCCAATGCATTAATACACAAAGAGAGAGAGACAGAATAGCACATGTTCAATGATTTATTAGCCATTAATATACAAAAGAAAAGAAAGAGAAGGAAAGGAACCTGAGTTAAAGCTGACTTTGAGGTCTTTGTAGGAGTGGTCTCTTCCTCAGCTCCCATTGAGTCAATCAATTGTATATGTGGGTATCCACGCGAATAATCCGGAAATGGCGTGCTCAATTAAATGCTAAACAGATCATAAAAAGGGAAAGAAATTAGAACTCTTCCACATTCTTTTTTGGGGTAGAAGTTAGAACTCCCACCATTTTCCATCTACAAAGATTATTTATGTCATTGTCATAGGAACAAGAAGTATTATGCTCAATCCCTGACTATATGAATCCTCACTTTCTCCATTTAGCTCAACTCATGTTATCATCATACCAAGTAGGAAATAAAAAGTGAAAACTAGGTTAAATATATAAATACTAGTAATTGTAATAGATAACAATAATATTAAGAGTCTCTAGACTACATCATATTCCCCACTGGCAGATATCACTTATATGGATCCTTTTCTACCATTGTGCCCGATCTATAGCCACGTCTGCATTGTGAGGAACTGATCCCAAGAAAATGTAGGTCTTTCAAGACAAGTTCCTTCCATGTGATTTACTCGCATTGCCGGTCCCAAATCAAAGAAAGGAGGATAGTGATATACCAATAGGCTTGCAGCCTGCGAAATTTTGTCAATTCATTACAAGACATTATCATATGACTAAGTATACAGTTTTTGGGCACCCAAGGGTGTGCCCTAGCGGTCAATGAACTGGTTGAGAGCCGTGAGGTCTCAGGTTCAATCCCAGTAGAGACAAAAAAACACAAGGTGATTCTTCCCCTTGGTCGACAGAGTTACCTGATACATGTTTCTAGTGGAAGGTGGTAGGTATCCCGTGGATTTAGTTGACGTGTGCGAAAGCTAGCCCATTCACCATGGTCATCAAAAGAAAAGTCATTCAATTTTTGGCTTTCTAGTAAGTAAATGATATCCAAATTTGGCTCGAAACCTATCCTTATGACATAATAGGAAGACTAGAGATCAATATGCCTCAAATCCGCATTAATTACGGGTGACTTGATGCATGTACAAGATTGAAAAATTACACTTGTGAATATATCGTTGTAGATCTATGTTGCTAGAGCTCGGGATCAAGTAGCCGATCCGGGTGTGGATTTAGAGCTCAAATTCTTTATGACATAAATTTTAAGATATGGGAGTATGGATCCAAGTTGCAATGTTTTCTTAAATGCCACATTTCTTTTCATTGCTACTTTGATTTGATTTGCTTGAGCCAAGGTTCTTTCCGAAGCAACCTCTCTACCTCCATGTGGTAGTGGTAAGGTTTGCGTAGACCCTACCTTCCACCAAACCTCACTTTGTAAGATTTTATTATGTATATTGTGGTTGTGGCTGGCAAGGGTATGGATTCAAATTCTGATACACTCATACAAGTTTGGGATATGACCAATAGATGTACATTACGACATATAAAGTATATATTTCGATTAGTTTGAGTTATTATAGTATTGAACTAAAACTAATAAACCTCATTCCTTAAACATCAGAAGTTTATCTTGTCTCGTGAAATGGGAAAGCATTGTCATACTTGATATGGTAATCGTAGAAGATGGTCAAAGTACCTAAGGTAAGATGACCAAATCCAGTATGAATCTCACACACACCCATGTCGTGCCGACAAAGGTGCGTGGGGATTTTGAAGAGTTCACGCTACATAGATGTAGACAAGTTCTTTACACCTCTCTGCCTAAGAATAGATTGAACCCACCATGTATACCATAACAATGAGAAACAACATCATATTTCCACTTTTCAGTCTACACAAAAACGATTTGACAGTATCCTCAAGCTGACAATAACAAGGATGTAAAAGTTGTAAATCCATCAAAGAAAATAAATAATTTACATATCTATGCAACACAATCTTTTAAACTTACAATAAGATCTGTATGTCAAATATTAAAAGAAAAAATAAGCAAAATTTTAGAGGGATGTATTAGTGTAAATAAGACAAGTACTCATTTCAAACTAAATCTTCTAAAGAATATTAAAATATTTTATTAAAGAAATTACTATCTGGTACGTTTTCTTCAAAAGAGAACATTGTAGACTAATAGAAGGAAATTCATTTACATGTCTACATGATGAATCTGGAGAAAAGTTACTGGATGTATTTATTTACATAATCAAAGTCCAAAATATAGATAATCACTAATAGTAATGGTCAAGTATTTTCCTTAATAGTTGCTAGTCCATACTTTCCATGGCTCCAACATCATTCCCATAAAGACCAATTGCATCAAAACAGAATGCCAACCCTGCACAAATGACTGATTGCAAAAACAGTCGACAAAATTAATCATGTCTTCTTGATATTAAATCTTTGTGCGCCTAATTTTGGTGCTTTTGCTTATAGAATACAGCCAATATCTATGTACACCATGCTCACCTTTTGTTCACCTTTTCTTTTAAATAAATGACAATACATGTCCACTAAGAAATAGAATGCTTAACCTATTCCAAATAATCTATTTTCCAAAAGCTTACCACTTCAAGCTGCCCCACTAATAGACACGATCTCATTCTAGTTGAATCACTAAAAAGTGCATTGTATCGCAAAGAGAACTCAACAGAACTATCTTGTTTTAAGAACATGTATTCAAACTCATTAGAGAAGAATCAAAATCTTATGCACCGATTCTTAAGAGTAACTAATACACAATTCCAAGTTGAAAAAAGCAAAAAGTTAATAATACCAAAATAGGTTGTGCATGGCCAGCTTAATATTTTAGTTTCCATTTTTTGACGAATTAATTTTACTACTGCATAATAAATTTGTGACGGGTGTTTGTGACTCAATTAGAAAGTTCCTAAAAAGAAAAGACAGTTTGTTCGTGTTATGTCATAATTATTAATGATTAAAATCACCAAAAATCATTCTAATTGTATTGCAAAAAAAACACAATCTTGAACATCACAACCAATTTCAATCGAGGCTCTGCTTGACAACTCCCAGCAAAATATCTTTTGTGGAAACAAACTAACTTTGCAACATTTAGGACTCCTATCAATTCCACCATTCCTCCTCCAAAACGAATTGTATTAATTTCCTTTTATTGCTAAATAATGGTTAATCAATCTTAGCATAAAAGTATTTGCCAAATTACCCAAATTGCGGTCTTAAAATTCTTGTCGGCAACGGTTTAACATACCTTTAGCACCACAGCAAAAGATTAAAACCCAAAAAAGTAAATAAGGAACAAAAGGCACATTTTGGAAAGTTCACTTAAAAGAATCATAGGCATTTAATTCATAACACAAAGATGGTCAGAGAATTGGGTTTTCTTTTTTCAAAATTGAACAACTTAAATTGCAAGAATTAATCTTCCAGAAAACCTTTGGAACTTGCTAAATTGATTATCAAACTCAAACAGGAAAAAAAAATTAAAACTATTCTACAGCAACAGGAATCAAGAAATCAAACCCAAAGGAAACCGCTTACAACTAAAAGATCCCAATTTTCAAATCTAACACACACGACAAAAAAAACAATCTTTAAGGCAATTCTTCTAGAATTGTCGGTTTCGGTGTTTGAAGAGTACTAACAAACACAAAAATAAACAATTCATAACAAATACCTAGGAAGTAGGAAGAAAAAACAATGAAAGCAAAGGTGGTGGGGGAGCTGACCTGGGATACAGAATCTGAGGTGGAACAACAACGTTCCAAGTCGGATTTTCCTAAACTTATGTTTTTTCCCCCTCTTTCTATAGTCCCCCCAATTGATTCCTCAGGATATTAAGGAAACTTTAGGGTTAAGGTTGTCCTAAACAACGGGTGCATAAATAAAAAAAACAATCTTGGTGCTTGGGTTAGAAAAACGGTGAACTGAAAGAACACTGTGGACCGAAAGAAGAAAGAAAGCAAGAAAAACAAGGAAAACAGAAGACGGTTTTCTTAAATATTTTTCCTTTTTTGTTTTTTGAGAAAGTTTGTATTAATGCCATGTAAGAATTGGTAGGGGTTTAATTACAATTTTAGGGTTTTGAGGAGAAGGCGACACGTGAGGAAAAAGAGAGTGAAGACTTGGCAAAATAAGAGTGGATAAGAATGACAAGGCAACAATCAATTTATAAGATAACTTAACTTATTAATTTCTCCATCTACCCCTTTATTAATTTATAGTTAATATTAGATAGATAGTAATATAAATAAATAATATTATAAGTTTACTTTAGCATTAGACTAGACATTGGTGTCCGCACAGGCTCAATATTTATTATTTTTATGTTTAATTTATGTAATACAAATATAATTTAGAAAGTTAATTAAATTTTAAGATAATTTTTAAATATTTTAAATTATTAATTATTGCGAATTATTTTAGTTTTTTATATAATTTGTAAATAATATATGTACTCCTCCTGTTCTAATTTATGTGACATTGATAAATTTTCGAGAGTCAAAATTTTTTTATGTCTTTTAATTTTTAATTATGGTGATCTATATTACGTTTACGTTATTTTTACATAACATATGTTGATCATCATCCTTATTTATGCAACACTGATTTGAGTATTAATTGGACTTTTTGTATGTCTTTTTAAAAAACTAGGTTAGCTTACGTGCGTTGCACGTGTGCATCACGTCAAATTGTTAATCACTGTAATATACATACTAAGAATTTAACTACAATAAGAAAAAATTATCAAATACGTTCACCATAAAAATTTAGCATTTTATTTAAAGAAAAAATTAATGTGTTAGTAGAAAATTTTGTCTATAATTATAGACAAAAATTTTAGGATTCTATTAAATAAAATTTAGTGTGTTATTAGAAATTTTTTGTCTATATTTTCGGGCTTCTTTTGGCTAATTTTTTTTTTAATACTAAAAGGTAAAGTTATAGATTTAGAAGAGTCTAACAAAAATTTAGTAATTCAAATGTTTGTAGAAAATTTTTTTCTAATCTTTTGGCTATATTTTCTATTGAATGTTTTATGCCTTTTTTTTTGGACTTTTCAAAAAAAATAAAACTTTCCTATTATTTTAAGTTTTTTAATTATTTTTTTATTAAATCTTTTTTAGTTGAAAAAGATTCTCTAGATAAGATCTTAACCGCAATATCACAATAAGAAAATCTTCTTCATCTAATTTTTGTTATGTTTGTTATAGTCAATATGTAATTTCATAAAAATAATATAATAATCATTAAAAAAATAGTACAGACTATTGTTCAACTAAGGAAAACCTTTAATCATCAAAATTTCTTACCTAAATCAAATAAATATTTTAATTAATTTTATTTTAAAAATCTAAAATAAGCAAAATCTTAGTTAATTTAAAATTTTCACATATTAGGAATTTCTACCCAATTCAAATCAAAAAAGATTTAGTAAAAATATTTATTTAATTTTTAGAGTCTTAAAGATTAAAAAAATAATTGAAAGAAAATGGTGAAAAAATGATTTTATCTAAAGTAGAACACTTTTATGAATGAAATTATTGTTGTACGTGTTTTGTGCGTGATCAAAACGTGTATCTCATTTGATAACAAACATTGCACATAAAACATTAAATTTAAGTATAAACTTATGAACAGATAACTAATTCACTATAAAAAGTATTTTTGATAAATTATTTATTTATAAAGGTATTATATATCATTGTAAATTAAAAAAATTTTCGCGGATGTAGAGTATTTTTTTTAATTCAAATAAGAAAAAAGTTGAAATCTATTAAATAAGAAAGATTTATGAGTCTTCCCACGGCTAGAATTTAATGTACATTATAATTTAATTTGGCCTTTTTTTCATAATTTTTTGAGGTTTTTTTTTGGCCCTTTTTTAAATATTTTTTTGGACTTTTTATTTATTTTGGGACGTTTCTTTTCTTTTTTAGAAAAAACCTTTTTTTATTATTATTTTAGAAGTCTTTTTTGATTTTTTTGGATGAAATTTGCTTTTTGAAAGGTTTTGTCTATTTCTTCGACTATTTTTAAACCTCTTTTTGACCTTTTTTTTTTTTTTTGCACGTTTGGGTTTTTCCCCCCTTTTTTTTCTTTGTTTATTATTATTTGATTTTCTTAAAATATTTTCTTTTGGATCAAAATTTTAGTTGAAAAAGAATTTTTTGTGTACGTATTTAACTATAATAAGAAAATATTTTTTATTTAATTTTTATTATATTTAATATTATTAAAATAATAATCTATTTTAATTAGAAAATAATTCTTTGTATAGGAATTTAACCATAATAAGAAAATCTTGTCTATTTATTATTTTTATATGTAATATTATTAAAATAATAATACAATAATTAGATAAAAATAGTTAAAAGACGATTTTGTCCAAAGAGAAGTCTTTTAATGAAGGGCAAAAAGTTCAAATAACATTATTAAGGACCTTCACCCTTTTAATATAGTATAGATTTAACACCAGTATTTTCCGCTCTTGGGCCTAGCCTATCACGGATTTGTCTCTTTGAGGACTCCCCAGAGGGCGCCTTATAGTATATAGATCAGTCCATTACTTTATATATCCAGCATCTCTCCTGTGTTTTGCCGATGTGGGACATCTCCTCTCAAGATGGGTTGTTACACCCCTTTTCTGTGACATCAATAGATTAATTTCAGTAATCAATTGAATTTCGTATTTGTTTTTAGAAAATTTGAAGCTGTCAATTATCACGACTTATAGTATTTTTTTATACTTTTATATAACATATTTTTAAAACTATTTTAAGTTGTCAATTATCATGATGAGCAATATTTTTTTGCAAAAGTTTTAAATATATGAAATACTAAAAATAAGACAAACAAATTAAAATAGTAGAACCATAAAAAAAATCATAGATATACTTTCAAACTTGACTTGCTACTACTTGAGCAACTTAACACTTTATTTTTTTAAAAAAATAATTGAAGTTGTCAATTATCATAATTTATATATTTTTAGTACTTTTACATAAGATATTTTTAAAACTATTTTAAGTTATCAATTATCATGATTAGTAGTATTTTTACGAATTTTTAAATATATAAAATACTAAAAATAAGACAAATAAATTAAAATGAAAGAACTATTGAAAATTATTAATATATTCTTAAGCTACTGAAGCAGATATGTCAACTTGCTGCCTACTTGAGCAGCTAACTACCTCTTATATAGAGTAGAATATTCTATCTCGCTCATCTTTACCTATTTACTATAATAAAAATAGATATTCATGAATACTTATTTGTTTTATAAAATCAAGAGATAATTGTACACTTTCTATTTATTTACGTTTATCATTAATTATAATCATTTACTTATTATGTTTTTTTAGATATTATATTTATTATATTTAAAGGATGATTTTATCAAATCACCTCAATCACTTACTACTTCTTAATTCATATATCAAGTTAACAATGAACAATAATTATTGAACGACAAAAATATTAAATTTTAAGTTTGTTGAGATAATATACTCCTTAATATTAATTATATAGGTAAATATCTATGTTATTCATTATAAGGAGAGTGCAAAATATATGAATCAGTAGAAGTGATAGAGAGTACTCACTTCGTTTATGCTTATTTATTCATTTTTAACTTTATGTGCTCCTTGAAAAGTAATACTCTTGTCTATTTAAAAAATAAAATTTTTTCTTTTTAAAAAAATAATTTATTTTTTTGGTAAAATTTTAATTTTAATTTTTTATATGGCATATTTAAAATCACTAGATTAGAGGATATTTTAGTACATTTGATATAATTTTTATTTAGGACCATAAAATTGAAATTTTTTTACCAAATCAAACTAGGTCATATTTTTTTAAACAGATAAGATAATATTATATTGAACGAATCTTAAAAAGAAAAAAGATGACTCATGCAATAACTCAGAATGAATAGTTTAAATGAATCTTGAACTAATAGAGTTTTGACTCATTTGTAAAGTTCAACATACCAATACCAAGCGCTCGATTCTGAAGGAAAAAAAAACATTTGATATAACCGTTTCCGATGAGTCTTAAATTAAATATATATCAAAATGTTATTTGACACAATTAAAATTAGTGCAAATTGGTATAATTATACTTTATGGGGTTATTTTTATAATTAGAGAGGATTGACGATAATGATTTAATTATTTTTTCATCCAAAATGTCCTCTAAAGTTAAATCATTAAAAAAAAAAAGTAAATCACTATCGAATATTTCACTGCCTAAAATCTTTTTTCTTTTAAATGCAAAACACCTTCAAAAAAATTTGTTTTCAAATCCAAAATTTTGTCTTCTCTCCATTCATATCCATTCCAATACTCTCTTCCAATCTTTTTTATCTTTCATTGTTCTTTTTCTTCATTTTCAAATTTCAACATCCGAATATGTTCTCTCCCTCTCTCTATTTCATTCATAAATTTTATCTTATAGAAAAGTATGTCTATATTGTTTTTAAGGGAAAAAAAAGATAGAAGATATATACTCAACTTGGCAAGAATGTGCAAAATTGACCATTGAAGTTAGTGAAAGCTTGTATAAAATAATTACTACTTTTCGTTGTGTAGGCATGTATAGCTAGTGTATGTTGTGTATCTTAATGTATATTTAGTGTATAACTCATGTATAAGTAATATATATTGTATAATAGTGTATACGTTCTATAATTTTTGACAAACTATATTGTATGGTCATGTATAGTAGTTTTGTTGATTTAGGGCTATTTTTTATGTAAATAAAACATAGGCTACATTTGTTGTAAATTAATTAATTTTTTTTTATACATATGAAATTTCCCTTATAATTTTTGTGGTATTGATACTTTATTTATTTGTAACTAAATAGTTTAATAACTGATTTTACGAGTCACAAAAGAATTTTGTTTAGGGTATTTATGTCTTTTGGTAGAGTTGTATCAAATACCATTTCTCATTATCTACTCCCTTTTGTCTCTTTTGACTTGGCACACCTATTAAGAAAATAATAATTAGTATAGTGAATTTATCATTTTACTTCTATTAATTGACCAGCCCCCAACATTTTTGAATAACATTAGCTCAATGTTAATAAATCGAGGGTATAATAGGAGAAAAATTATCCTTCCTTGATTTGTCAAAAATGACAAGTAACGATAGAAAACATATTAGAAAACATCCGACAACTAAAAGGGAGAGAGGTATTACAATTTAATCTTGAATGTGTGTGTTTTCCAAATTTCAGATACAAATTCAAGTTGTATTTGGAATGAACTGAAAAAAATGAATAATTCTCATGATCAAACGAATTCTTGGTGAATCATGTCAGGTTTCCTTAACGTTGAGACCTGAGGCTTCGCTCTATCTTCGAACCATAATGTCATTTTGTATTCTTTCCTAACATTCTCAACAAATATACTGCTAGAAATGCAGAAATGCAAAGGAAATCTGCATCAAAAGATAGTAGATTGGTGACTTGATACTATTGTTTTCTATACAATGCTGGTGTTACCGTAGTTCCATGGGGGCTTTGAAGACTGTTCTATTTATACATATATCATAAAGTCTTTCAATTATTTACACTAGAATATCCTATGAATGAAGTCTCAGAGAGAATTGTCATAGGTACTCATGAAGCAACAACATGAACTCCTGTGTTTTTTCTTGCTACTTTCTGCATCTTTGTCCATCAAACAATTCGTGACAGGAGAATTGACCAGCTGTTTACCTGTGGGATGCTCTGGCTCAAACACATTCGGAGAACAAGTTGAGGAGCGACAAACATCGCGAAGAATGTTCGCAAGGGTATCTGATATTTGCTCAAACTCAGGTCGCTCTGCTGGATCCTCTGCCCAGCAAGAGCTAAGAAGGGGTTCTATCTCCCCGGGAATGTTATCCATGCTGGGACGCAGTTTCTGGAATTTATAGAGGAAAGGAATAACACATATCATATTTTACCAATAACAGAAATGTTGTCTGA
>DF357313.1:192162-206859 GCA_000787875.1 Solanum virginianum | reverse complement strand
GAAATCAATCTCCTCATTCACATCTGAACCTGATTCACCCAAGATATTTCGGATCTCTTCCTCATTGAACATCTCACTGAAAGCCTTTAATTTCACCATTAAAGGCGGTAGGTCTCCAATTGTAACTTTACCATTCTGACTCTTAACTGAAATGAACTAAGGAACCAAAAACACAAACAAAGCAACAGATTATCAACATTCCCATTCAAAAAACAATACATTAGTCAAATCCCACAAGCAAAGAGAAAAGGGGTCGAAGTCATACTTTATTATCAACATTCCCATTCAAAAAACAATACATTAGTCAAATCCCACAAGCAAAGAGAAAAGGGGGCGAAGTCATACTTTCGATTTGAGGCTCCGAAGCTCCACCTGAGTGAATTGAGTGTGAAGCCATTGATCGGAAACAATAACACCAACGAAAGACATCTCCCTTCTCCCCCACGATTCCAGATACTGCTGCAACAACACAAAAGATCAAACCCCATCAACTTAAATCCATCATAGAGCAACAATCAAGCAAAATCAAACAACCCCAAAAGAAAATAAACACACCCAGTCAACACAAATCCAAAATGGGCAAATCAAAGCAGAACAAACTGTTATATAGTTCATGCAAAGTAGTTACGTCAATTCAATGAGTCTCGAATTACCCATCACTAAACATACAAAATTATCACTCCCATTCCAACACCAAAGCAAATAACCATATGATTGAATAGAACCCATCAACAAGTTACCTTACTAAAAAAACCAAAGATTTGCTCGCACCAACTTCAGTTTTCTTGTGAATTTCAACCTTTTGACTGTTTTTGTCAATGATAGAAAACTCTGTAACAGAAGAGAGAGAGATGTGGAGGTGTTTGCTTCGATTTGGAGCAAAAACAGAGAGAGAGAAGGAGAAGATTTGGGCTGTGGACACGCAAAGACTTATGAGAAGATGAAGAAGCCGGTTAAGGTAATGGAGGCCCACTTTGATAATGTGGGGTAAAATTAATGCAAGGAACTTCTATGTTCAACAACACATCTTTTAATTCTACACCTAAGCACTAACTCCGTCAAATTTTCTCCGTCTCAATTTATATGATATTATTAAAATTTCAAACAATTCAATAATATAAGTTTGATCATAATTTTAAGTATGAAATCTTCAAAATATTTAGTAAGTATATACAATAATTATGATCAAAATTAAATTTATTTGAATCTCAAAATATATAAAAGAAAATATCATATTGATAAGGAGAGTGATTTCTTTAGTAAGTACATACTATAATTGTGCTCAAAGTTGAACTTATTTAAATCTCGAAATATAAAGAGAATATCATATTAATAAGGGGAGTAATTTCTTCAGTAATTATATAAAATAATTAAGAGCAAAATTGAACTTATTTAAATCTCGAAACATAAATAAAATATAATATTAATAAGGGGAGTAATTTCTTTTGGTATATATATATCACTTCTATATGTCCCCAAAAATCATGATTATTTGGTATTCGATTTGATTTTAATAATTTGATAATTTATAATTAAAGATAGATATCAAATACTAAACTTTTAGAGTTTCATTCGATTTGGTAATGCACTTTTAGGTATAGTATATGTTTTGATTTGTTTCAATTATTTAATTTTTTATTATTTATATCAAAGTAAATACAAGGATTTCAATTTTTTTCCTTTTAATAGAAAATGAATTATAAATTTCCTTCGATCGTAATTTTGAGCATGAAACCTTCAAAATATTTAAAAGATATATGAAATATTTACGATCAAAGTTAATTTTATTTGAATTTTGAACAAAAAAAAAAGAAAAATATAACAAAAATTGAATGAAAAAAGTTTTTTTTTTTCTTTTGGATATATATCACTTCTATGTGCCAAAAAACAAATTAAGTTTTTTTTTTCTTTGGATATATATCACTTCTATGTACCAAAAAAAAACGTAGTGTTTGATATTCAATTTATTGAATTTTAATAATATAATAATTTATAATTAAGAATAAATATCGAACACTAAACTTTAAAGTTTGATTCTTTTTGCAAACTCAATTTTGATATAGTAAATTTTTTTTATTTCTTTTTGATAATTAACATAAATACAAGGATTTCAACTTTTTTTTCCTTTTGATAGAAAAAGGATTATAAATTAATTTAACATTCATTTTTGCTTATTTTACTAGTAGTTTTTTTATTGATATTAAATTGGTGATTTTTTTCATAAGTTATTTATTTTATCTGAATACTTTATTGATAAATAGATAAATTATACTAGTTATTGTATGAAATTACCTTCTAAATCAGTCAATTAATAAAGTGGTTAAAGAACTAAATATTTTCTTACTTTTAATTATATTGTGTGATAGATATCATTAAATTTTGCTACTCTAAAAGAGTAATTAAAATTATGATTAACTATAAAAGTGGTTTTAGGTGTGAATATAGAATGGTAAATAATTAACTGCTTTTTTTATAATATGTTAACTTATACGTAAATTTTGGAAAAGTAGCATTCTTTTCATTTTTTATATTATTTTTGGAAAATGATACGGCCGACAAATCATGTCTTTTTTGCCCCACAAATTTTGATTGTATTTCATTTTTGCACAATAAATACAAATAATTAAAATGAAAAAAAAAATTACATTACTATAAAAAACGATTCTAAATGTACCTATCTTTAAAGGAGGAATCTTGTGGGGGGGCGTTTGCGGATAGGTTTGGATCGATTATTTATCAAAATTAAATCAAATCAAATGTACGTATCTTTAAAGGAGGAATATGGTGGTAAGGGTATTCATGGGTAGATTTGGGTCAGTTATTGGTCAAAACTAAATCAAATCAACTTAATTCGATTTTTAAATTATCAAAACCAAATCAAACCAATTATAATATACATTTATCGATTTGGTTGTTATCGGTTTCAGTTTCATTTTGTTCAGTTATTCGTATTTAACCATACATAAAAATAAAAGCAATGATACATTTGAAATAGAGAAAAAATAACAACAATCCATTCAAAACAAAAAATAGTCAGAGCGATTGATATTATAAAACTTTCAATCACTAAGTTTATTGTGAAAAAAGTTTCAAAATTCACTATTTTGACCTAGAAGAAGGAGATAGTGGCATTTTTAGTGCCACCAAAAATTGTCATAGATATTCATTTACATGAAATCAATAAAATAAATGTTCTCATCTTGAGCATTATGCTTTCATAAGTAGATTAGAAAATAAAAATTACTTTTACAAATAATGTATTATGTATGTATAATTATAAAATATATGAATATAATTTGTTGGTTCGGTCTGGTTATTTCTTCGATTTGTCCAAACAAATTCAAATCCAAACCAAACACTATCGATTTTCAAAAAACTAAAATCAAACCAAATTCAAATAAAATCAATTTATTTAATCGGGTTGATTCGATTTTTCGATTTAGATTGTTTTATCCAAACCAGGAACACCCCTATCTGGTGAAAGGGATGAAACTCGTCTTAATCCAGAGGTTCATTCGAACCCCCTTCGTAGAAAAATTACGTTATTTATATATGGTCGAAATTACGTTATTTATGCATGTATAGCATATGTCAAACTTTCTTCAATTAGTTCGTATATTTATTTTTTTAAATTTTAAACCTCCTTAATTGAAATCCTGGCTCCACCAGCTCTGGTGGATCGTATTATTAGTATCAAATAATGTTCATTTTCTTTTAAATATATGTGATTTATAGATGCAAATTTACTGCTTAATCACCCGATATGTTATTTAATATGTAGTGATTAATTGAGGTACATAAATTCAAATATCATAATTGTAAAAAATAAATTAAGTACATTTTGGGAATTTAGTGTTGGTGGCACGTTTTAATATTGTGAATTAAAATTGATTGAATAATTAAAGCCACTATATATATATATATATATATATATATATATATATATATATATATATATATATATATAGGTTATTCTAGTTCTAGTTTCTAGCAATAAAGTTGAGGACTGCAACTAGAGTTGAACAAAATCAAATTGAAAATCGAATCAAATCGTAAATCAAGTCAACTCGAAAAAAAAAGTCTGACTAGTGGTTTAATTTGACTTGGTTTGGTATTGACGAAAAAAACCCGATTATATGTGGGTTGGTTTGATTTTGATTTTAAAAAACCAACCTGAGGTCAAACCAACCTGATATCATATATATATATAAAAAACTCGACTATATTTGGGTTGGTTTGATTTTGATTTTAAAAAACCAACCCGAGGTCAAACCAACCCCCGACATCATATATATATATATATATATGTATATTTTTTCCTCTTAATATATTATTTTTAATTTGACTTGGAATTTCGAATGATCTAATAAAGGTTATAGTTCATAGATATAAGTAGTGATAATTATCTTTTTGAGTTTCTTTTATAAAATATTTACTATTTTTAAATATATTTTTTAATTTATTATCTAGGTATACTATATTTAGAAAATATTTATCATTTGTAGTAATTATACTATGCATTAAAAGTGAATTATATATGTAATCTCTCTCTTTATGTGTGTCATTATATATTTAAAGTGAATTATACATGTATTAAGATAAGTTTATATGGCTACAAATGGTAAATAATTTTTAAATATGGTATATTTAGGGAAGTTTTTCATATTAGTAACTCTAGAGCTTAAATCAAAATTCAAATCAATTCTAATACTTGCAAAAAAATAATAATTAATCAAACACTAAGAATGACAATAATAATGAATATTTACCTTTAGTTTTACATTGGGTTAGATAATTAAAATACATAAACTAGTTTTAATTTTTCTTTAATGTTTGCTCGTATAATTAATAAGTCTTATTACACTTATTTTAGCATGAATTAATAGTTTAAAGTTATTATAGTTTCAGTATGACTTATTTTAGTATGATTTGGTACTTTAAAATTATGACGATCTTCATTATGACTTATTTATTTGTAATATTTATTTATGCGATCTCATTATTATTTTTTGTTGAATATTTTTGTGTCTTCACTAATATCATATTTTGTATTTTTCTTTAAAAAAATATTAGATATTTGTATGTTAGTAGGACTAAAGAAATATTTGAATTATAAGTTAATTATATGTTTTTATAAATCTTTTATAAAAAAATTTTTATAAAAAAAAACTCAAAAATATGAGAATTTCAAAAAGAAAAAGTCTAAAAATCCAAGAAATTTGAAAAAATTCGAAAACTCGAGAAACCCAAAAAAATCAAAAAAAATTGAGTTTTATTGATTTGGTTTGATTTTTATATTTAAAAATCCAATATTAATAGTTTGATTTGATATTTAAAAAATTCAAACTAACTTGATCTACGAAGACACCCGACGACAACTATAAAGAGTTGGCTCCTCTAAAGTTGGAAACTTGGATAAAGTGAGAGATAAAAAATATATTTTAAAAAAAAGGAGAACCATAATTATTTAATTATACAATTTATATGTATAATAAAATAGTACATACAAAATAATAAAGATTTAAAATTGTCTTCTTCTTTGACTATCGGCCACCGAACACCGACCAATATAGCACTATCATCCCCTGACGTTTTGCAATCAATTGTTTTTTTTTTTTTTTTCTAAAAATAGTGATGTGTTTAATTTACTTTTTTAGTTGTTGTTTCGAATTTTAGTGTTCATATTTGGGGTTCGATTATTTTAAATTCGCGTCGTCTAAAAATTATTTGGAGGAAGCATTTTTTACTAAGGATTTTTTTTATACTCAGAGCTCAAACACGAGACTTATAGTTAAAAAAGAAACAATTTTATTCACTGCGTTATTCTTTAATGACGTATTTAATTTTATTAAAAACTTATGAGGGTCTAAATATAATTTTCGATCTACTCTCAACTAATGTTCTACTACTCTACGTGGGCGGCTCTATAGGTATACAAAAAAAGGCAATTGTTTTAGCCCTCCAATTAGTTTGAGGAGCCTCATTTTTCTAAAGCAATAATACTTAATATTTTATACCTTTTTCGTAAAAAGAAAAATTAAACTTAAATTGTTTCTTATCTTAGCAAAGTGATATTCTTTTTGGAACGGACTAAAAGAAAAGGGTGCCACCGACAAAGGGAGCAACGTATTTTGTTCAGTTAAACATTCCACATACTTTCTGGGAGAAAGATAGAAAAGTAATACGTTATTCATTAAAGATAGAAAAGTAATACGTTATTCATTTTTTAAAAAAATACAATATGTTATTATTATTGTTAAACGTAGAACAATAGCATATTCAGTAAAATTTTACAAGTAAAATTTAAAAGAATTGAATCTACGTAAACTTTATTACTATCTCATATAAATGGAGAGATTGTTTTTTTTTTATAGGTGCACTCGTATGATTCTCGTGTTAAACTTTCTTTTTTCTTTAGTGGGCCTACATAAATTGGCCTAACCCTACCACACCATAACTGTAGGTTATAAAATGACACTTGAAATTAATTGGTCTTAAATGTATTTTAATTACAAAATTGATCCTTTGTATAAATGACTTTAAAAACTTATCAAAAGTGATTATTCTTTTTCACTTTCGTCAAATTCGATACGAACCATAAATAAATAAATAAATAAATAAAAATTGCTTGAAAATATTAATGGAGTAATTTATATTCATGCAGTTATTCGACTTTACCGTTGTTAAAAAGTTATTAATAGAAATTTTTACTTTTGCATATAAAATTTTAAGGAATTATTTTATTTATTTTATTTACAAGTGATATTCCAATAAATTGAATGAGCAATCACTTGATTGTAACCATGTTAGTTGTTACTAATGGACATTAAATAAGTTAAGCCCCAAACAATAAACATGTGCCCACGTACATGGAATGTTTTCTTGAATTATATTAATGACTCAAATTGGTAGTTGCATCTATTAGTTTAATAATTGATAATTACCTAAATATATGATTTGCTTTGCAATTACTCTAAATTTATCATCATTAGTTGTTTAATTTTATAATGACAATTTTCCATGATGATTTATATCTAAACTGACTGTTTATTGTTCAAGTGCATAGATTGTGTTTAACTTTCTCCACATAATAAACGAGCTTCTTGATCATACAAAAAATGAAGATTAAACAAAATATTCATGTCCAATTGCCTCAATAATTCCTCATTCACACCTTAAATTAGTATTGGATATCTGGGCTTATGTTTAATGGGTTGGGTGTTGGGCTTTTGTTAGTCAATAAGTTGAAGTGTACAAAAGAGATGTAACAAAAACTTGTCCTGAGTTTGTATTGCAGGATGTAACTCGTCTACATGAAGTCGAAATAGCTAGTAATTGTTAATCAATCATACGGCAGTGAATTCATTCCCGGGGTTAGTACACACCGCCCATCACACTATGGGAGATGGCCATGCTCGAAGTCGTTACCTTAATCGCAAGGAGGGGGATGTCGAAAGCAGGGCTAGTGACTGAAGTAAAGTTGTAACAAGGTAGCCGTACTGGAGGTGCAACTGGATCACCTCCTTTTCAGGGAGAGCTAATGTTTGTTGGGTATTTTGCTTTGACACTGCTTCACACTCCCCCCAAAAAAGAAGATTTTTTCATAACCAAGAACTCATGACATGCTTTAATGTGTTATTAGTTATCAATGGCGGAGCTAGCCTATAGTCAGAGGTTCATCTGTACCCATTGCAGTAAAAAATTATAATATTTATGTATAACATATTGTAGATGTCGAACTGCTTCAACTAATTCATGCGTTCACTTCTTGAGATTTTGAACACTCTTATTGAAAATTCTATTTCCGGTATCACTAGTTACCAGTATTTTTCTAGTAGGGGAAGCTAATGCCTCTCCAACAACTTTCGACTATCCAGATCCTCGACCTCGATGCTTTACTATCTAGGATCATGTGTTGGACTTACTTACAGTCCGGCAAGGGAGAGCCGCAAAGGCATTTGTTATGCAAATAAGAGTAAACGTCGAGGCTCTGCAAATTTCCACCTTGTGGAATCTGTCCACAGAGCCTATTATAACTCACATTCAACTGTAAGTCTAGATCTTTCAGTCCTTGTGGTAAGCTACCAAAAATCCGATTATGATTCAAATCCAACGACGTTAAACTCTCAGGGAACTCCAATTTCGACATACCAAATTCCAATGCATTCCTCGACAAATCAATTGTCTGAATCGTCTTGTTCTTCCCAAACAAAAACGAAACATCTCCTTCAAGCTTATTCCTCGAGAAATCAAGTGTGGAAAAATTCAAATCACCTAAGGATTTTGGCACTTTTCCAGTAAGACTGTTATGTGAAAGGTATAGATCTGGTATTTTTGGTCCTTTAAATTTCCCAAATGATTCCGGAATTTGTCCGGTGAGTTTGTTGCGATCTAAGTGAATAGCATCTAAATTCGGGAGCTGAGAAAGTGAAGGAGGGATTGATCCAGTCAATTGATTGTAATTTAACTCTAATAATGTCAAATTCTTCAACTGACTAAGAGATTCAGGAATAGGACCTGTAAGATTAGTGAAACTGAGCCTTAACATCCTGAGATTTGTGAGCTTAGCAATAGTAGGTTGAATGGTTCCAGTGAGATTAGTAATATGATGGAATTGCAATATTTCCAGGTACGGGAGGTCTCCGACAGCGGCCGGAATTTGGCCGGAGATATCGGCTTGGAAGACCGTGAGAGCATTTATCCGGTTAGTTTTCCCGTCACATTTCACGACGTACCAGTAACAGCAATCAGTGTTTGGATCCCATGAGGCTAAATGGTAAGGATTTCCCAAGTCTTTTTTAATTTGTAGAAGGGCTTTTTTGTCTTTTGGATTGCATCTCACAGAGAGTGAAGGAGAAGCAAAGGAAAGGTAAAAAAGAAATGCAAGGCAAGGGAAGTTCATACTCATTAATATTTTGTTTTATGAACAATCTTACATTAACAAATCATTGCTATTTATAAAATAAAAATAAGGAAAGTTTTTTATAAAATAAATAAAAGTACTATTTTAGCACTATGTGCTTATTGCCTCACATTATTGATGACAAGTACACAAGTATTATCCACTTCTTTTTGCCCTTTTTTTTTAATTTGAAAGTATGCTTTAAAAAGAATGATTTTATTTTTTTTAAAATTAAATTTTAATTTTTTGTATAACTATTTAAGATCATAAGATTAAAGAATATTTTAAGACATTTAACATAATTTTAATTTATAATTATAAAATTAATTTTTTTATTTGCTTAAATTTCTTGATAAAATCGAATCCAAGTCATTTCTTTAATGGAGGGAGTATAATAATGGGTTGACTTTTGGGATTCAAACTTTTTCAAAAAGAGATCTTTGAATGAAATCGCATTTATGATTTAAACCATACCTAGATAGTTGTTTGGTTGAAAATTATTTCAATAAAAATAAAAAAAAAATTTTAAAATCAAATTGTTTCTCATTCTAGTAAGGTGACATTATTTTGGTACGGATCGACTAAAAAAAAATTGCCACATAAAATAGAACGAGGGGAGTAATTATTAAATGTTGGTGACTATTTTTATGGGAGTGGATATTTTGATATTTCCTCCTTCCAACTTTACTTGACCTCTATTGACTTGACACAGAGATCAAGAAATAGTAAATGATGGGGTAATTTTACCAAATTATCCTTTGAATATAATAAATACAATGTCTTGAAAAATGTAATAGAAAAATAATTATAATTAATGATAAGAATAAATTAAAAACTAAATATAAAATTATTTCTTGATTTTATAAATCAGAGAAGTAATATTGGACATCCAAAATAGTATAGGGCGAAGTAAAGTTGCACGGAAGGCGTATAATCAGGAAAAGGAAAACTACATGTGATTGCAATAAGAGCTAATAAATGCCTTTGAACAGCCAACATTTGTAACTAAAACATGATCGTTGTATGTGAGAGCAATATTTGAAAGCAACCTCCTAAAGAATGTGAACAACCAAGTCACTGTGAAATTTTGTGCATTATTTTGCTTGCATGTCACACATTTAGTACCAATTACCAAAGCATATAGAATTCAAATTTTATTTTGGTTTTGGTTCAATTCTGTTTATATGTAAACTTCTGACTTTAGCTGACTTGACTCTGGCAAGATGCAAATTGAATAACTTCAAAGTTTGTTACTAAGCCAAAATTTTTATTTGCTTTCAAATATGATATCTTGGTCGGTGCAATTTCATAGGTGGAATATTGGAGATACATAGGCTATTTTGAATACAGAGTATATGATAATAAGAGAGTGAAGAAAAGTATACATCACCAATATAGCAATAGATAGTAATAAATAGACACACAATATGATTAGTAATAAGAAGGGGAGGCTAATGCCTCTCCCGCAAATTTCTGCTTTCCAAATCCTCGACCTCCGCACTTTGCTATCGAGGGTCATGTGCTGATCAGGTCGTATTGCCGGACTTACAGTCCGGCAAGGGAGAGCCGCAAAGGCATTTGTTATGCAAATAAGAGTAAACGTCGAAGCTCTGCAACTTTCCACCTTGTGGAATCTGTCCACAGAGCCTATTATAGCTCACATTCAAATACTGTAAGTCTAGATCTTTCAATCCTTGTGGTAAGCTACCAAAAATCCGATTATGGTTCAAATCCAACGACGTTAAACTCTCAGGAAACTCCAATTTCGAAAGATCAAACTCCAATGTATTCCTGGACAAATCAATTATCTGAATCGTCTTGTTCTTCCCAAACAAAAACGAAACATCTCCTTCAAGCTTATTCCTCGAGAAATCAAGTGTGGAAAAATTCAAATCACCTAGAGATTTTGGCACTTTTCCAGTGAGGCTGTTATGTGAAAGGTACAGATCTGGTACATTTGGTCCTTTAAATTTCCCAAAAGATTCCGGAATTTGTCCGGTGAGTTTGTTACGATCTAAGTAAATCGCTAATAAATTCGGAAGCTGAGAAAGCGAAGGAGGGATCGTTCCAGTCAATTGATTGTAATTTAACTCTAGCAATGTCAAATTCTTCAACTGACTAAGGAATTCAGGAATAGGACCTGTAAGATTAGTGAAGCTGAGCCTTAACTCTTTGAGATTTGTGAGCTTAGCAATAGTAGGTTGAATGGTTCCAGTGAGATTGGTAATATGATGGAATTGCAATGTTTCCAGGTACGGGAGGTCTCCGACGGCAGCCGGAATTTGGCCGGAGATATTGGCTTGGAAGACGGTGAGAGCATTTATCCGGTTAGTTTTCCGGTCACATTTCACGACGTACCAGTAACAGCAATCTGTGTTTGGATCCCATGAAGCTAAATGGTAAGGATTCCCCAGATCTTTCTTTATTTGCAGGAGGACTTCTTTGTCTTTTGGATTGCATCTCACTGAGAATGAAGGAGAAACAAAGGATAGAAGAAAGAGAACGGCAAGGAAAGGCAAGTTCTTCATTTTCATTATCTCCTTTGCAATCAATCTTCTATTATCAATCAAACAATTGATGGGTATTTATAAAATTAAAAAAAGTTACGTGGTAGAATAGTAAATAGTCTTCATCCTTAATTAGAGACCTCGAGCGGAAATGTAATCTCTTTTGTTGAAGGAGGAGAAACAAAGGAGAGAAGAAAGAGAACGGCAAGTTCATTTTCATTATCTCCTTTGCAATCAATCTTATATTGTCATTTAAATAATTGATGGGTATTTATAAAATATAAAAAAAAAGTCATGTGATAGATTAGTAAGTAGTTTTTCATCTTTCATTAAAGATCCCGGGTTTGATTCTCCTGAAAGAATGTAGTCTCTTTTGTTAAAAGGGATGCTTTACCCCAACGTAGAATATTCCGATGCGAATTTAAATTTAATCAGACTCTAATATAAATATTGAATACTAAATGAACAAAAAAAAAGTCCAATTTTATCGCAATGTACTTTGGCACGGCAAAGAAAGGCAAGTATCTTCTATATAATCAATCAAACAATTCATGGTATTTATAAAATAAAAAAGAATTATGCAGAGTAGTAAATATTTTTTCATCTTTAACTATAGGTTTTAGGTTTGATTCTTTTTGAGAATATCGTCGTCTTTATTAAGGAGTGGTTTATTGCTAGTGTGAAACTTTCTTATGCAAATTTAAATTTAATTACTCCAATATAAATATCAAATATCAAATAGACCAAAAAAGAAATGTCCAATTTTAGCAATATGTACTTTAGTCAAAGAAAACTGCCTCACATTATTGATGATGGGTACACATGTATATAAAATAATGGGTTGCCTTTTATTTTCAAAAGAGATCTTTGAATGTAATCTCACGCAATTATCAAAATATACAATGATTAATAGATATTTTAATTTAATTGGAGTAAAATTTAAAAAAAATATGTAAAAAGTTTTAAAAAATTGATATTTCAAATAAAAATCTGTTTTCAATCTATATGAGCTGATTCGATGAAAAATAAATAAAAATTATGTTGTGTAATATGAATTTTTCATTGATTTACAATGACAAATATTTTTGCATCTAAATTCTATTAGTATCTGATCTATCTAGGATAACACCTTCGCCGTGTGAAGCCTGTTTGGTTGTTCCTAAGCTAAACCAAGATGATAATGCTTCAATAGTAAGAAATATAAATTGGTCAGAATTATTATTATTTTTTAATCATCCATTGTTTGAAAAATCGATACAATTTTCGAGAAAATTAAGAATAAAGTCTGAAACAAATTTATAAGTTTGTAAAATAAATTACACTCATAAAATAAATAGTTTTATTTTTCAGGATTATAAATACAATGATATGGACCTTCTTGTAATGTATTTGATCTCCAAAAACATCACAATATTTTTTTAATGTTTTGAGAATGAATATGTCTCGATGATTTTGACTTAGAAAAATATAATATTTAATGTCTTTATCTTTTTGTGAATCTCTTAAAGTTTATGACATGGAGATACTTGAATTATGTACCTTTCTGTAAACATGAATTAGAGTTTAGAATGAAAGATTTAATGAAGATGGATTCCATCTTAAATCCGGTAATTATGTCCAAGTATAAGCTTTGACCAAACTCAAAATATGTGAATACTAAACAAGATCAGAGTTCTTGTTGACTTATATTTCCATCAAATCATAACTGTACCTTCCAATTCTTTACGAGATTTACCTAAAAGATTCCCACAAACATATATCAAATAATCTACAAATAGAAAACGAATGTCAATTTTCCAATCATGGTCAAAATTGCAGCTACAACTCTATGTTAGCCTTTCAATACATACCAAGTTTTCTTTTCCCTAAAACCTCTACATCCCAGTGGAACTAGAAACAACTGATAAATCATCTACAAGAGGTCTCCCTGATCCCAAGGAACCAAGACGACTGATAAATAATGGGTGCTGCCTTTAAAATATGCTTTCTTGATGAGTTGGTGAGCCAATAGTGATGGATCTGAATGGTCCTTTACCTCATCTAGAAAATCACAAACTACTTGGGTAGTTAAGCTTTCAAATAATTCCATCTGATGCCAACACCAAAAACTCAACTCTGGATCAGCTATTACGCCATATCTGAAAAAATAGCACAGCAAATCCATCAACGTTACTGTAAGTAGTCCACAAAATTTAAAAACCAGCATCTATATTACTTGTGAAGGGGAGCCTTGGAGCAACTGATAGAGTTGCTGCCATGTGACCCGGAGATCACGGGTTCAAGCTTGGAAACAGTCTCTGGCAGAAGTGCAAGGTAAGACTGTGTACTATAGACCCTTGTGGTCAGGCCCTTCCCTGGACCCTGCGCATAGCGGAAGCTTAGTGCACCGGGCTCGCCCATCTATATTACTTGTATTGTGATCAACAATCAAACTACTGACACTCAGCAAATCCTGGTGTTTGTATTGTTACTAAACCTCACCCATAAAAAAGGCTTGCAAGTCAACAAGCCAATATTTTATAACAATATAATTTCAAAATAGTATACGTCGGAATATAATATTCACATGCTATATGCATCAAATACACACACTTGTGTAATCATGAAACTGGAACAACAATACATTGAGAAGATTAACTGTCTTTTAGAAGTCGTACCTTTTAAAAGGAAACCATGTGGCGGGATTTGAAACCATGACTTGCTTTGATGCGTGCCTTCTCCATATATAGCTAATTGGGGTGCTACTATCTTTTAAGGAAAACTTAAAGATTTCATTTATAAAAATCATCATGAAAAGGTTAACGGAGGAAGTATGAAATTTCACCCTCATCATCTTCATGAGATATTTTTTTTCTGATAGCAAAGAAAAGCCTTTGAATCTCCAACATTTGCAACTAAAACATGTTTTTCATATACGAGGGCAACAACAGTAGTAGATCCCGCTTTATGATGTAATCTGGAAGCAAACTAAAGAATATGAACAATCGAGTCAGTAAAAAGTAAGAAAAGCTATCACAAGTTTTGTCCTTGCCTCGGAGTATTTTGTATCAATCTCATTAATGGCTAATACTAAAGAAGATTTCAGTATTTCCTTCAAGTCAGAATATGGTTCTATACTGTTATTGAGTTGAAGCATAAACTTCTGCAACAAGAACCTTGAGGCTGCGTCACTAGGAGAAAATCCATCAAATACTACCACCACCCCCATCCTCACTAGTCTATATACTGTTAAACATTACCAAACAGAGGAATCTTAAGATTGGTGTGACATCCTATTCGATCTTCCTG
>DF357313.1:146057-192108 GCA_000787875.1 Solanum virginianum | reverse complement strand
TGTGACATCCTATTCGATCTTCCTGGTAATAATATTTGATCTCTTATTCGATATTTTTGAGTTTCCTGTTCTGACCTTCTTCCTTGCCGCGTCGAACCGTGACAGTTTCGAAGTGGAAGAGTAGACGGCCATGGGAAGGATTCTAGGACGAACCTTTTTTCAGATTCAGGTTTGAATTCAAACTTATACTCAAATTTGATAAGAATTCCAACGATGCATTCCAAGACCTAATTTGTTGTTTTATCATCATATCTTTACTCCTGGAAAAAAGATAACTTTTTTACTTCAATAACTATATTGCATGAGAAAACCAAAAAAAGAGAGAAATAGTAGGAGCATCTGGATCAGTAAAAATGGGGAGAAAACCCAAATAGCAATTTTCAACTGGAGATGAAGAACCCTAACTCTGTTGCACACACTTCTCTACCATTTATAATGCATGGGATAATGGTTTATTTTGGCCATTAGGAGTTGTTTGGGTTGAGATATAAAAAGAAAAAGCAATACTCTCTCCCACTTTTTTATAAATATTTATCTTATATTATATATATTTATTAAATTAAGATATAATTAATTATTTATAATAATGTTTCAGAGAGAACTATGTATTAGGAAAAAAATCAAACAAATGGAAAATAAGGCATGCAAATAGACATAAATCAATGACTAAATATATTGTTATGTATGCCATCTTTTTGTGTTTAAATCTATACATATTCAAAACTTAAATTTGTATTGATTCTTTTGAGAATTAATTGTTAGTTATTATTATCTTTTAAATACTAACAACACCTAAAAGTTCAAATTTAAAATACAATTTCAAATTATCATGATCGAATTAGCACCTTTTTCTTTTTCATAAATCATAAATAGGGTAAACCAATCAAGTACCTCTAAATTTTATCCAATCACCGTCCAATCCCTAATGCGGTTCATAGTGGTAAGAACATCAGTGAAATTCTACGAGTGAGGTCTGGGAAAGGCAGAATATACACATATCTTACCACTAGCTCACAAGGTAGAAAGGTTGTTTCCTGGGAACCATCATCTCAAAAACCCATAAGCAGAATAAACTAGATATGGAAAAAGAGAAGGAAACAGAAGGAACGACTAACAACGAAAAGCAAATGATAGTGTGTAAATATGATAAAATCAACATATATATGATGGATAATGACAACACAAGATATAAAACACGACTAATTCTACTACCCTACTATACCCCAAGGCCAGACATCCACCTAACCCTACTACCCTTATGTGATGGATAATGACAACACAGGATATAAAAGCACGACTAATTCTACTATCCTACTATACCCCAAGGCTAGACATCCACCTAACCCTACTACCCTATTAGTCTGCTACTCTAATTCGCGACCTCCACTCCTTTCTATCTAAGGTCATATCCTCGATGAGATCAAGTTTCGGAACATGGCACAATCTCAAACTTATTTATATGACCAAGTAATTTTCAAGACTCACTATTAAAAACTCGATAGATAATAGTTTGTTCCTCCACCCTTATCGACTTAAATATTAGGATTCAAACTCATGATATCTATGTTACGCTCTTATCGCTAAACCAATACACTTAATTTAGAGATTCAAACATTGCATTATTTAATAGCCAATAATTTGTTCTTATGGAAAAAGATCACAAGTCCGTGACCCCTAAAATCACATGTTGAGTTCACAAGAGCAACATTGCAATTAAACAAAATCCAAATCTTGTCATTTTCCAACCCTTTTATTGCTTATATAACAACTTCATCTCAGTTTACAATTCATCAACTAGCAAAAAATGACTAAATCACACAGCATAATGACCTTTTTGCTTTTTGCACTGATCATGACAGTGCAAATTGTAACATCAAATGGTGCAGGAACACCAAAAACTATTTGCAGGGTCACAATCAATGACCTTGTACAATGTTTACCTGCAGTGATGGGCAACAAACCTCCACCACCGACACCGGCTTGTTGTGCGGTGCTACGCAGGGCTGATTTACAGTGTATGTGCAGCCAGAAATCCGAGTTGGGGAAGTTCGGGATCACTTCTGCAGCTGCAATGAAATTGCCAAAGCAATGTCGAATTAATGTTCCTCGTGGATGTTAAATAACTCCATGAGACAGTTATAAGGTCTACGTATATTATACCCTTCCTAGACCAGAAGTGTTGGGACTAATTAAAAAAGGCCATGTACTCTTAACATGACTTTGTTTGAGTTGTTTCACTTTACTTAATTGTGAAGTTGAAATTTCTATCTATTTGTGATTGTAATTTCTATTATCTAAGAATTTAAATAAACTTTATTTGAGTTGTTGTTCCATATTTTAGAAGTGACCAATATTTAGCTTTATCTGAGCTCCTATCTCAACTTGTGCACTCATCGACTACAATAACTATGCCTCGATTCCTAAGCAAGTTGGGAATATCGACTATATGATTAAGATTCATCGTAAATCGACTAATTTTATGTTGGCCTTCCAATTATTAAGGAGGTGTTCTTAAAGCCTTGTTTGTTGGGTATGACATTATTGGGGCCCAAATTTGAAGCCCACTCATCATGGGGCCCAAAGGGCTTTATGAGAAATTGAAAACCCACTTTGAAAATTGATAAAACTACTAGAACATATATCATTGGCTGATTTAGATTTTGTTCTTATTATTAAAAGTTGTGTAAGTATAGAGCTCTTGAGATTGATAAAATATTAGATTATTGTCTAATATTTTTTCTGTTTTTGGGGTTGATATATTTGAGTTGAAGGTCTTTGGTAAACAACCTCTCTATCTTTATGAGGTAGTGATAAGGTTTGCGTACATTTTATTCTCCTCGAACCTCACTTGTGAAATTTCATTAGGTATGTTGTTGTTGTCATCTTCTAACATTTTCTCAGAAAATTTTTAGTTTAGTCAAATGAATTTTTACACTATCTGATAAAATATTTATAAATAATAAAAATTTATCATTTACTAAATAACCATCCTAGAAAGCGAAACTTTTATATATTATTGACCTACATTTAAAACTTGACTTCACATGAGCATTTCAAAATCATGAAGTCAAGTCTTCGTTCTTATTTTATTATATTTATTATGTCATTAAATTAGTAAATATGACCTGACAAAGGAAAAAAAGAAACAAGACAAATAATAATTCTAGGAAGTAATGTACAAAATAACAAAAAAATAGCAAAAGCTAAAATTAAATGTGTAATAAATTACTTCATCGTGCAAACAACTATAATGTCCTTTTCTGTTGAACAATTCTTAAGGCCACATAAACGCGTATTGCTGATATGAAGTTTTTGTTGTTTCTGTTCGTCTTTAATATGTGTCTTGAGATTCGATTAATTTGAATTTACATCGTATAAAATTTAATCAAAAAAACTAAACATTCTTTTCTATTAAGATTTATTTTATATTCAAGCTCGATTCTAAAATTTATAATTAATAATAGAATATAGAAGATCTTATTCATCTTAGAGTATGGAAAGATCAATTGGGATTGGATCTAATGCACAATTTTTGAACTCTTTCTTAATTTTGTAATTTTGTTTCTTTTTATAAAGGGTTTCTATTTTTTTAGGAATAACATTCCTTTCATCTATTTTTAATTATTTGTTCATTATACTAAATAAAAATAGATGTTTATTTTTGTATTAGTTTAGAGTAAAAAATTATCATGCTAATATTCTAGCATTCATCATGCCAATAGGTCCTACAACTAAGAAATAATTGAATTCAGATTGTTTTAAAAAAAATTATCACAGACATGTTTCACATATTTAATTCAAATTATATTCAAATCGAGATGTCTTTTTCCTTATTTAATTTGATATTCTTGAGTTTAAGCTCTGAAAATAAAAAAATTTTCTTCATTACAAAGTATTCTTCATTCGACAAGTATTACAAGGCCTGAATTAAGATTAGCTGAAACTCCAAAAGAAATATAGAATCCTTAATGAAAAATAAAAATATATATATTTATAATGGGATATAAATGAAATGTTTGATTATAATGGGATATAAATTCTCCCTTTATTAGTCACAATCAAGTCCTTGGACTCGATCAAAAATTACACAATAACGTGCATTATAATATAGAAATATTTTTCGCATGTCACTTTTCAATCTTTCTTGAAAATATAATTAATATCGTAGAATTTTAAATTTTTATCGATAAAATTCGATAATAATAATTATTTTACTATTATACTAATTGAAAAAAGAATTTGTAAAATTTAGCCAATTATTAGACAACCGTCTTTCCAACTTGCTAATTCGTGGCGCCATGTGCGGCCATATGCCTATTAGCTCCCATGTAGGAACTTTCTTATACAATAATTTTGTCACATTTTTTTATGTTTTTGTGATATTATGGGCCAAAAGGCAAGCTCGGTGCACTAAAACTTTTGCTATGTATAGAGTTCGGAAGGATTCGCTTACAAGGATTTATTGTACGTAGTTTTACCTTGTATTTCTGTCAAAGATTGTTTCTAAGGCATAAATTCGTGACCTACTAGTCATATACTAGTAACTTTATAATATGTTTGTGATATTGGAACTATTTATAATTAAATCACCAAAAAACATATGATATTTTATATCATGGTTTTCAAATGTAAAGTACAATATACATAAGATAAGTCTCGCATCATGTATATTAGCACTTTGAATACTTTTATTTTTATAACCATAACGACATATCTAGCGTAATCTATACGAGATCTGAAAACGATAGAGTGAATATGAATTTTATTTTTACTTTATAAAGATAAAAAAATATAATTTTGAAGAATCTTGATTCAATTAACACATCTAAAAATGGCTATCTTTGAGTATAGTTCATTTTTTAATTAAATAAAGATAATTAAGATAAACTTGTTTGACTGTAAATTGATTAAAGAGCATCTTTACCACTAACTACTAAGATATGCTAACCCACAAGAGACAAATTTTCTTGACTTCCTAAATCCACCAAATAATATCGGAATCAGAATTTTCATTAGCAGATAAATTTACAACACGAAAAAATGAATAAATAAATAATTAAATCAAATAAATTTAATATTTACTAATTATATGATTTATACATAAACTAATATAATTTCTTTAACAAAAAAATTTGAATAAACCTCTTACGTCTCTAATTCTACCGCTGTATGAGTTCGTAGTCGGAGTGCAAAATTAAACTCAATCCACCCAATTCATTCAATCTGTTGAAGTTAACCCCTATTTATTAGCTCTATCTATCTCATCCCAACCCATTTCAACTCATTTAAAATTGAGTTGATAAGCAACCTGAAGTGAACTCGAGATAGATCTTGTCAAAATATTTTTCAAAACACTTTTTTTAAAAGAAAATTAAAATGTTTTATATAATTAGAATAAAAAAATATACTTTAATTATGTACTAAAATATTAAAAAAAAATAAGTAAAAACATAGTAAAAGTTGAGCCGAATTAGATTGATCTGTTCTATATCCCATTATTCAACCCGTTTTGACCCAACTCATTTTGATCCAAGCAAATTTAAAATTGGATTAAATCTTGACCCATTTATTATCCTGATCAATTATAACCCACTCAAATTTAATTTAATCCGCCCAATTATCACCCCTACGCTAAACTACAAAAGTTAACAAAAATCCTTTAGATTTGTCTCTAGCACCAATTTATTTTAACAGTTTTGTCCACATACACTGTTTGCAAATAGTTTATTTTGGACTAATATCCATAAATTATTATTAGAACTAAAATATTATTTTTTTGGGACAAAAACATCTTAACTGGACATGTCGATATTGGTGCATAATCTGTTTATTAGTGACTTGGTGTCCACTATGTTATTTGAACAAAATACTATGCACGTAATCCATTATTATAATTTCATGTATCATTTTCAGAATTAAAATACATTTTTATGCTCCATCCATTAATAATTATCTTATTTTTAAAAACTTGATATTATATGTTTATGAATTAGATTAATATTGTGCAAAATCTAATCACCAACCGTTGTACCCGTCAACCGACCATTGTTTTTTCAATATAACAAAAATAATTCTCACAGCTTGGACTTTTCTTATTTTTTTTTTTATTTTGGAAAAGTTGGATAAAACTAAAATAAATTAGATTAAGATGAGCATTCATGGTAATGTTGAATAATAATTGGTCAACTCTATTTTATTTTGTTGTGTTCTAAATTCTAGGTTATTGAGGTTTTAGATTCAAAGTTTGATTTGAATGTTGGGATCAATAGGAATGATGTTATGCGAAAGCCAGCAAAAAGATAAATGAGAAACAAATCATAAAGGGACAGAAAAATTTAACGTGATTTAGTCAACCGACCTACGTATATTTACAAAAGGCAATGAGTACACAATATCGAGAGAAATAACTTTATCAATTCACTTAGAATACAAAGAGGTTCATACAAGTGTTCACATAACGCTACACAAAACTCTCAAGCCATCATGACTACATTGTGAATGCTACTAAGTTACAAGAAATGAACCTCTATTTATATAGTCATAAATCTTTTTTCCTACTAGAAAAAAGATTCGCCAAATATGAAGAAATCCTATTTTTCTTTTCTTAAAAGGAAAGCCCTAACACCTATATATATATATATACATGTGTGTGTATATATATAGTAAGCATTTTTTTCTCTTTTAAAATAGCGGTACTTTTGCCTTGGATCAATATCCATAATCACTTGGTATGGCAAATGTAGGTAGCATTTAGTGCGACTTTCATTAAAGTTTATTTGCTAATCATGGAAGATGGTGACACTGCATGTTCATCTTATTTATAAAATAAATTCATCACTATATATATTAAGTAGAGAGAGAGAAATCAAGGTAATATTGTTTATTTCACCATAGATAACAAAGGAAACTTTAATACTATATATATATATATATGTTGCTCTACTATATTCCCTAATCAAGTGTTTGGATGTGAGTTATATTATGTGTGCCATTTGGCTCTTTTCGCGTTTTATTATGTAAAATTAGTATATATGCAGAGAAGGAGTACCGATGCTCCCGTTAGGAGGTGCAAGAGGTTGGTTTTAGGAGCTACACAGAGGGGTAGAGGTAGACCGAAGAAGTATTGGGGGGAGGTGATCAGACATGATAATGAAGGAACTTGATCTCATCGAGGACATGACCCTAGATAGAAAGAAGTGGAGGTCGTGAATTAGAGTAGTAGGCTAATTGGTGGTAGAGTTAGGTAACCCTCTCCAGACCCCACTTGTGGGATTGCACTGGGTATGTTGTTGTTGTTGGTATTATGTAAAATTAGGTCTTAGACTGACTTTCACCGTTGAAATGTTGAAAAGAAGGAGAATTGTCCATGTCTTATAAAGAGCACATTCATTTCATTAATCACCAATGTGAGACTTTTGTCATACTAGCTTTGTCATAGGAAACTAGTGTCATGTGTAGGTTCATGAGAAGCTGAGCTAAAATCATGTAGAAATTATGCAATCTAAATCAATTTAGATTGTTAGTAAAGGAATCCACATCAACTCAAAAGCTCAGTGCTTCACATCTGATGTGTAAGCAATTGCATTTTCAGGAATCCAACATTAATTCATGAGATGAGTCATGTTTCGATACAATATAAAATCAGGTCTTGGCTGCCTAACTCTCACTCTTACCATATAAAATTAGGTCTTGACTGCCTAACTCTCACTCAAATTAATTCAAAGGGAGGATGATTAAGCAAACCTTATGAAGAGTCTGTTCATCTTATTAACTACCGATATGATACTTCTATCATTTTTCAGCAAATTAAGAATGTACTATAACAACCTTTCAATTATTCCTGCCCTGAACTCTATTGCTACTACGATAACACCTAAATTTACATTATGTAACATTTCTCATGTGTTTGTGATTTTGCAAAATATGAGGGTACTTTTGACAATCATCCTTTACAATACAAGTTCCTTTAAATATTCATTCTTAACATCCATATAGTGCTATTCAATTTTTCCATATATTTAGTTAGTCAAATATTTTGATTTTTTTTTTAGAAAAATAAGTTATTAAAAAATAATGAATAATATAAATCACTCAATATTAGAAAATTACTCATTTTTTTCGTAACATCAATCACACTCTTAATACAACAATACAACTAGAATAATCCAAGTCAAAAATATGTGTATTAATAATTATTGGATTTGCACATTCAAATAACACAAAATAGTGGTCAGTCACATCAAAGACTCCCCATTATAATTCTCTTCTTGCTGTTTTATAGCTGTTGTTTTGTTCATCATTTTCCCAAATTTCATGATTCCATTTCCTTTTCTAATATTTAAATAAATTGGCTAGAAAGGAAACGTAGTGTTATTTCTGAAATACACGCAGGGCTATAAAATAAATTATTTTTGGCAATATTATTTGTGAAACCCGAGGCATCTAGAATATGAAAAAAAATATTTTTCAGTATTAAAAACACATATAAACTTGATACGAAGTATTAGTTTCATTCTCAAACTATTAATAAAATGCACCCCTAATTTTATAACAAGAGTAAAATACACCTAAATTCTTGCCACGTTAAGAGGTGTTTTTAACACTTATGATAGTTTGGAGGTGTATTTTGATTTAGTTAGTTAAATAAAGAAATATTTTTAAGACTGTTAATAATTTAAGTATAAAATTAATAACTTACACCAAGTTCACATATATAATAAATCTTACACGATCCGATGCGATGAATTAATTGAATAAGAGGCTCTAGAAGACCAAATAATTAAAAANNNTTCTTTTACAAGTGAGATGGTTCTACCGATGCGATGAATTAATTGAATAAGTGGCTCTAGAAGACCAAATAATTAAAAAAGGGAAATAGCATAAACAATTTATATCAAGGTATATTTGTTGTATTAGTTGAGTTGGTCAAAATCTTCAAAGGAATGTACATCAATGCATGTTGAGACCAAATGAAATTTATCATGATAAACTTATTTATTTTTTTTTGACTTTTATATTTATCGTATTAAAGATGATTAATTCAAATTCATATGTTATAAAATTCATTTTTTGGAGATGATTTTTACTATAATTTTTTTTATTATAATTTAAATTTGAAATTTCTGATTGAGAATGAAAAAATTTCGACCGTCCCACTACAAATATATGATATCATTCATTGCGTGGCCCAAGTCTAGGAAATTGTCAAAACATTATAATAAACCTAGCTGGATATATGAATTCACAGGATGATTTATACTTTATATAATTGTAAATTATATGATGGAGAATTTTTTATTTGAACTGGTATTTTCTTATTATTTGGGTCATTATCCAACTTCAAATTGCCATTTTAATTTCTTACCTATTTGTCCCTATTCGGAAGAAATTAAACAAAACTAGGAAGTTATAAGAAAGGTCTCATAGTTTTGAATTATTATATAACAATAATATATTTATGATAATTTCACAAGTGAAATCTGTATTCTTATTCAGATAACATTAGTATAAACTCAATGAATAATTTATATATGTGTTAGTAAAAGGTTATACATATTAATTACTGTCAAAAGATGTGATGCAGTAGATGAAACTGTTTCCCCCTTAATCAAATGTTTTGGGTTCAATTCCCTGTGAATGCCCAGCAACATGAATGTCATGATCAACCAAACTCGAATTCAAGTCCAAAATATAAAATCGAACACCAAGGCGAAACACAAAAATTATATATTTAATGTATTTTTTAGTAAAATATTGGAGTAATAAACTTTTACGTTTTGTACATATGGATATTTTTAATTATTGGAAATTGTGACACGTAAGCATAGTAGCTGACCCATGTTTTGGTCTCCGCTTAGCTGTCTTGCACTGAAACAAGCCAGCCAGCCAGTTAGCCGGCTGTCCTATCAGCTTAAATGGCTCCATCATTGTTATTATTACTGCCATTGCTACTCATTATGTTTAACAAGCTTCATCAATAAGGCAGTAAAACATTAACTAGAAATAATAAAATGAATGAAAAATCACGAATGTTTAGTTCAAAATATCCAGGGGTTTGTTTGGTTCACGTCATAAAATAATATATTTCAATATAACCTTTAAAATTAAGTTTATATTATGAGAATAAGGGTAGAAAATTAGTAGATAGTTAAGAGTTATCTTATTATTGGTTTATTTATGTATCTGATTTGGTGATAGTATTGAGCACCATGTCGGTCATTGTATTAGCCTATTCATATCATTTTTTACTTTTGGTACTTGATATTGCCTGATATTATTATACTTCTTACTTTTGATATTTGTTATTAATATTATTTATTCAGTTTTGATTATCATACTATTTTGTTAGTTCATCATATTAATTTCTTTGTTCACTATTACCTGTCACTGTTTCGCGTTCGAGGTCAACTTGATTAAATTTCAAAATTAAACTGAAGTAACTAAATTTAATATTTGAAATATAAAATTTAGATGGTTGAAAACTATATGAAAAATGATATAAGTTGCAGTATTTCTCATATTAATATGATGAAAAGATACATCTTAAATGTTAATCAAAGTTCATATAGTTTGACTTCGATAATTGAAACAGTAACAAGCAAAAGTAAATGGAGGAAGTAATTCGTATGTTTTCTTCTTGTTTATCAAAAATATATTATGTTCTCGTCCTTTAAAATAGTGATAATGTTTACGTACACTGTAGTGTCATTTGATTGAAAATATAATTTGACAATAATTAATTTTTATTTTATTGAATTATTAAGATGCCATGATATGCATTTATTGATTTGATAAAACACGATCCAGTGAGTTTGTTACGTTCAGCCGGCAGAATGAGCCGCTAAAAGATATTTAAATACAGCTATATAGCGAGAGACGCGTAATTGAGCATCGGCATCCATCAGTACAACTAATAGTTGTAATACATAAATAGTGCCCAAGAAATTTGCCAGCCTGAAATAGCCCACACCCTCAAAGGCACAAACACTCACACTCTTTCTCTTTCCTCCTTTCTCTCTCTCTCTCTATCTATTTGCTCTCAAAGTCTCCTTCTTAAACTTGTCAATCATCACAGAAATAAGCTGAATCTCTCCATATTGTCCTCCTCCTCTCCGTCACAATCCGCCGGAAAACGATTTTCCGGCTAAGTTCGCCGGCAATGTGGAAAATGCGTTCTGTTTTATGCTTCCTCCTGCTTTGTTGTTCAGCTGCATTTGTTGCTGCTCAAAGATCTAGAAATGTTACCTCTAAATGGAAAACACTGAGCGGTAACTTCTTTTATACTCTCTGTTTCTGCTCAATTAGTAGCTTAAGAGTAGTGTAACTTGGAAAGCTTATAATATCTCCGGAATTTAGATTAGCTGTGAAGGAATTGGATTGGAGAGATCATGATAATTTGAGTTTTTTTTTTCAGCTACAATTTTTTTTATGACAGTTGCTTGCTTAGTAGACTTGTATATTTCAGAAAAATTGCCGACGGAAGTTCATTTTAGCTCTACAGCTACCGAAGAAATCATGGAGAAAAGATTTAGATTCTGTAGTCTAAATCGTCTTACCTGCAATTTTGCTGGATAGTGACGATGATTTGTTCAAGTATTCAGTGGTCCCAGCGTTTGAGCTGTTTTATGTTGATTATTTTGTGAGATTTCTGATCAAGTTAGTTTAACTAGAGGCAAATCTTAAGCTGCATCCAGGATGTGATAGATAGTAACCGTTAATAGTAAGCTCTCTGCCAGGAAGCAGTGATTTAAATGTTGCAGAGGAGTCGTCTGCTTCTTTAATTCTACAACGGTACTGGTTGTTCGTATGATGCTGGTACCTGAAGTTTCCGTAAAGAAACTTTATAATTGTTTCACTGCCTCTAACACAGCTTGAAAGAACATAAGCCCTTGCTTTTCTGTTTTTACAAAATTAACTTTTGATTTTCAGTTGCTCATGATATTTTAGATTTTGGAGAAACATGCCAAGATGCTTTCAATATTCAAAAGAAAAAAAATGTTCTCTTTGCAACTTTCTTATTTCCTACTGTAGTTGATGCAACTGTTTGGCAGAAACTCATGCCTAAATTACCAAATCACCTCCTCCAAAAAGAAAAAAAAAAAAGATAGAATGAAAATTAGGAAAAGTTATCCTGAATAAGGGGGCAGAACTCCAGATAGGATTTCAAAGGTGAATCACTTAGCACACCATATTTGTTAAAATAATAAGTAAGCGGTGTTGTTTTCTTTCCCATTTGAGAAAATAATGAATAAATTTTTTTTGTTTTCATTGTTGTATTTAGATTTAATCTATCTTTAATTTCTGCTTTGCAGGAGATGCACCAAAAGTCATAGCTCGTGGAGGCTTTTCTGGGTTACTTCCTGATTCAAGCTATAATGCCTATGTTTTGGCACGAACAATTAGTTTGAGCAATTGGATTGCTTGGTGTGATGTTCAGCTCACAAAAGATGGGGTTGGCATTTGTTTTCCTGATATCAAGCTTAACAATGCTTCTGACATCGATGTTCTCTTCCCGAACAAGCAGAGTAACTACTCGGTGAATGGAGTTCCTCAGAAAGGATGGTTTGCTATAGATTTCAACTTCAAGGATTTGGCGCCTGTCAGCTGTAAGATTGACTCATGACCTTTTGCATCTTTTACTATATGCTCCAGACTTTATGGTCCTATATATACGTGAATGGCTGTTTAGCAAAGATGTTAGACCAAGTAAAGGCGTTGGTTGGGCAATGGGCTTACACTCCAAAGCAGCTAGTTTTGCTGTTATATATAATTGAGAGGCTTCTCCACTGTTTTTGTTTTACTTAATAAACCAATTAATTTCAGGGCTTTACTCATTTGGAATTTTAAACTGCGCTTAGCTTCTCTGTCTTTGTTTCCCATTTTTTTCGCGTGCTGGTCTAAGAAGGTGGTGCAGTCACTGCACTCTTTTCTTTTAATGTGGGACAGGGCAGGTTCTTGTGCCATATCATTATAGTGTATCCAAAGTCAATATGTACCTGCATTTATTTGGTCAAAAAGAATTCTGTTGGAACTGCATGTTTCATTTCTTTATACATACATATGCTTCAAAACTTGTTTCTTGCACTTGAATAAAATGGCTTGATGGATGAAAAACTTAATCTAGGTTTTTATTTTGTGGAACAACTGCGGTCCTATCTTTTAAAGTTTGACTCTCAAATGAAGTGCTAATTGACAGTAGTTCTGCATATTAATATGCTAGTATTACTAGTTTCAAAAAAATAAAAAAATAATATGCTAGTATTATTTGTATGATGTATTTGGTCCCAAAATTTTCTCTCCTTCCCCAATCACTATCTTATTTTATGCTTAAAATGAAGAATCAGATCACCTTAGAAAATAAGTTGCTCTGTGCATTTCCTTAGGACTAAAATGGATTATATATATTTATGGCAAAACATGTTGCTGATATAGTCTAGAGAATCTATCCTATGAGTTGGATTTATTGACATGGCTTGGTGAAAGTTAGCCTATGTTGATCTGAAGTTCTACTAAAAAGAGACTAATCCTGATGCCTGGAACAGTGAAACAAGGAGTGTTTTCACGGTCACCTAGATTTGATGGCACTCCCCAGCAAATTCTTACTGTCCAGGAAGTAGCTACCCAAGTCAAACCTCCAGGATTATGGTTGAATATCCAGGTAAGCATTTGAATACAGAATGCTCTTGGTAATCGCTTGTTGTACATTCAGTTTTTCAATCTCGTAGAATCTAAAAGTAACACTTTGATTATCACACTGTGCTCTCCTGCATTTGATGTGTGGTATGTTAAATTTGTGTTGGGAATAACAATTAATCAACTTTTTCTTCTTCAAATACATTTCCAGCATGATTCCTTCTACAGCCAGCACAATCTGAGTATGAGAAGCTTTGTTATTTCCCTATCTAGAAGTGTTATTGCCAACTATATTTCATCACCTGAGGTGAATTTCCTCCGAAATATCGCATCACGATTGAATCCACGAGTGACAAAACGCATTTTCCGGTTTCTCAACGAGGATGATATCGAGCCATCAACAAGTCAAACATATGGTTCTCTAGCAAAGAATCTCACATTTATTAAAACATTTGCCGCTGGGATTCTTGTTCCCAAGCACTATATCTGGCCAATGGACAGCAGCATGTACTTGCAGCCACATACCTCGGTCGTTGCGAACGCTCATAAGGAAGGTCTTGAGATTTATGCAGCCGACTTTGTTAATGACGTGCCTTTTGCTTATAACTATAGCTATGATCCTGTAGCTGAGTATTTATCCTTTATTGACAACGGTGAGTTCACGGTGGACGGAGTACTATCTGACTTCCCAATGACTCCATCTGCATCAGTAGGTAAGTGCCGATCTAGTTTGATTCTCTGTGTTGAGAATTTGCTAGTATAAGCTATATTTACTGCATCGATAGTTTTACTTGTTTCATAACCCCAACTCATTTTGTATGCATCTACTAGAATAGCATGATAACAATCAAATTCCAGATGAGTTATATTTGGCTGTCAATAATGATTACTTGTTGAAAAAAGCTTTCAATGCACCTTTCCAATGTGTATTCTATCATCCAAAGGGTTCATAAAATTCCTGGCTACTCCACTCTTAGCCTTGAAATTTGGGTTTTATGCTCAACTTCTTTCACATGCTAAGTTAACCTTTTGGTGAATGTGTCTCAACTAGTAACTTCGTGCTCAAATCCACGAGGGAATCCCTAAATCAGGTTGCACCTGGCCTGCTTAAGGTTATTAAGTTGTAATGTCTTTACATTAGGCGCATAAGAGCACCCAAAAGAGATTTATAGAAGTTATGGCTACTCCTCCTACAACCTTAAGGTGTTGTGATGTGTATTAAAAGATATGCATACAAGTTGGCATCTTATGTTGATGTGTGTTCTTTGCCCTAATAAAATTCGAACACACTTGTTTCTGGGAGAAACCACTTTCTTCAGCTTATACTTAAATTTGCTACTGTTTCAAACACCTATTTCTTCCTCAAAAGTTTGGCCAAACACCTTCATTATCAAAAACAAGTTTTTTTTTTTCCAAAGCTTGGCTAAACAAGCTATTACTCATTATGTAGAAATAAACCAATAAAAGGACAGACTTGCAGCTTTGGCTTCTTGTTCTGTAGTATAATATTAAGAATAACACAGTCGTAGGTAGCAGTTATGCCAAAATCACTTTGCTTGTACTTTACAGTACCTCCTTGGCACTCTTTTCTTCAATAAAAACCTACCTTAACCAAAAAAAAAAAAGGTAAAACAACAGTAGTAGAAAAAATGACAAAAGACTTGTAGTTTTGTTGATCATGAAATGACCATCTTATACCGAAGAGGAGAATTTGATGCACTAGGCTTATAAATGAGCTAGACTGATGAAGGAATTATTCGAAGCAACACTCAGTTATTGCTCTCTTAAATTTAAAATTTGAACCTATGGTTAACACCATTTTGCATTTAATGTTTGTAGTATATTCCAAGTCTGTTTAAAAGTGCTATGTTTCTTTGATCTGCTTCAGTCTGTGATACTTATCGTGGTTCCTAAACTTCTTTAACTTTACAGATTGCTTCTCTCATTTGGGCGAGAATGATAAGCCTCTAGGTATGCTGCTGGATATACATGCTTTTCCTGAATGATTTATGTTGTTTTATATGTCTAAACATTTTCATTGAAATCTTAACAATGCACATTATCTTGCAAAGCTTTCAAATATTCACACTTTAGCTTTACCCTGTCAAACTTTGTTCACATGCAACATTCCATGTTGAACCTTGAAGAATAAAGCAAGCTGAAAGTCGGAATTTTCCTAAGGAAAAATAGCTATAAGCTTTGTCATGGGTTATATGTAAAGCCAATCTAGAATTTCTTGAACACGGCTCAACAATATGACCATGATTCTTGAACTTTCCTAGGATTCAGTGATTGCTAGTTGCCGGCGTTCTATTAGATTCTTTTACTAATCATTTTTGTTTTCTATTCTTGGGATCATTTGGTTAACTGCATAACAAAAAGTAATCTCAGTACAGAATTACAGCATTTACTTTTGTTTGAGAATGAGTACTTTACTTTGCAACATAAAACTCTGCATTGCTGAAGTATTATCTTCTTAACGAACATGATCAAACTTCCAGTATATAACTCTACATAGAAGAATTGGTTTCCAATAATAAACTCTGCATTGTTAATACTGACATAATTTAAGTATTATTCCCTCCATTTCAAAAAGAATGACCCTTTTCCTTTTTTGGCAACATTTTAATTTTAGCTTTCCACGTGGCATATTTAAGACCACAAGATTAAAGGACATTTGGGTACATGCGACATAACTTTAATTTAGAACCACAAAATTGAAAAGTCTTCTTTATTTTCTTAAACTCCGTGTCAAGTCAAATCAGGTCATTCTTTTTGAAATGGAGGGAGTAATACCTAGATACCAATATCTAATGATGAAATACCTTATAGTAGTTGTCCCCCCGCACAAAAATCTCTAATAATATTTAGCATATAACAGTCAACCTCAATATGTTTACTGTATGATATCCATGCATAACTAGTTCACCAAACAACTGCTTACTGATTATCCATGTTCTCTCTCTTGTTTTTCCCTGACTGATTATGCATGTTCTCTCTCTTCTTTTTACCTTACTGATTATGCATGTTCTCTCTCTTGTTATTACCTTTTCCTCCTTTGGCCTGCAGTAAAACTTCAGATTATTGCACCTGAAGGAGCAAGTGGTGACTATCCTGGTTGTACAAATTTAGCATATACAAAAGCTGCTTCCGATGGTGCAGATGTTCTTGGCTGTCCTGTCCAAATGACAAAAGATGGAATACCTTTCTGCCTTGGTTCGATAAATCTGATAGATAGGACAACTGCGGCCCAATCGCCATTCAACAGCATTGCTGACACTGTTCCTGAGCTTCAGATAAAAAATGGAATACTCAGCATCAGCCTTAACTGGAGCGATATTCAAAGGCTGAATTGTAAGTTGAATCAACTGTTAATTGTAGTGTTAAATTATGTGGCGTATCATGTTTCAATCCCACTATTGCATGCCTTTGCATCTGTGTGGTGCCATCTGTATCTGATTCTTTATAAAAGAAAAATGGAAGATTGCATGCCTCGAGACCTCTTTCTTTCTTGTCTGATATATGCCTGCAAATATATCTTTGCCACGGTTAATTCTTTCATTTGGATAATGACTCTTACAATTGTAGAAAATGAGATGGTTTCTCTTCTGTATTGTGTTTTTTTATCTCCTCCATATCTGTGACTTCTTTACAGTCATGCATTTATCTTTTGTACAAATAACAATTTCAGGAATTAGGAAACCTAAGTTTTTTAGCTATTTTGTAGCTTGTTAATTTGTTTTGAACTGCACATATAAGCTCTTAAGAGAGGAGCAATATTGTAGGAATTCGTCATCCCAGGTCTCTTTCCTCATTAAGAATGGCAGTTCTACTGTATACCCTAATGACTATGGTACTGCTTCTACAATGTGCGAAAGAATTACAGAAACTGGATTTTTGTTTGGCTTTAAATTGACTTTGGCTTAGTAATAGCCTCTTTTTCCCACTGTGACATGCTTTTGTGGCATACTCTTTCCAAAAGTTCTTTTAAGACATCTTGAATTTTCTAGTCCTTCATTTCTTATCTGGATATTTCTGCAAATGTTTACTTTTTCTTCTAATTATTTTTCATCTTAAGTTATGCACCACTTACATTGAAATTTCGGAATGCAATTGCTTCAAAATGCACTTAAACATGCTCTAATGTCTTGCAGCGTCAATATCAACCCAGTATGCAGACTATAGATTGTCACGGAATCCAAAGGCCAGAAATGATGGAAGCTTTATGTCGTTAGAGGACTTCTTGATTTTTTCCAAAAATGCTACTTCTGTTTCTGGTGTAATGATCAGCATAGAGGTGAGTTTGTTCAGTGACTACTGACCCTCATTTATACCAATATTCTTATGCATCAATTATGTGTAAGCTCGCTTCCGCATCCTAAATGCTTATAAGTTGCATTCAATATTCTGGTGCATCAATTAAGTGTAAGCTCACTTCTGAATCCTTAGAGCTTATATGTTATATTCACACCTTATCACTTCTCTCTCTGAGTGAGAATTCCACTGCTCCTTATGCTATTTCATATGTGATTGAATGCGGGGAGACAGGCAAACTTACCCTTAAAAATATCTGGAACAAGAAAATGCTTTTGGAAAATGGTATGTTTTCGGAAAGGATTCACCTTTGTGACTAGTATTTTGAAGGTTTAATCGTCTGTAGGATACAGAAAGGATCTCAATATCTCCAATTTTATGATATGTTTCTACAAGTTACAACTGAAGCAATTTTGACTACTTTCGAAATACAATAGTGACTACCTTTTAGTAGCAGAAATCATAATAAATCTATCTTCTAATGAAGGTTATTACCCACTCAATATACAAAGGATTACAAGGGAAAAAAAAAGTACTTTGACATAACAAAAAACGAGAAAGAACAGTCATAGTAGCTGAGTAGCTGTATTTTTATGTTTATTCCAGAAAAAAGAATCTGATTTTAATGGATATCTTTGCACAATGGAGGCTTTACCTCCTTTCACATTATTTGACACAACATTCTGGCTCCATGCAGAATGCAGCATACCTGGCAAAGCAGGGATTAGATGTAACTGGTGCTGTTTCAGACGCCTTGAGCAAAGCTGGTTACAATAATCAGACAGCCAAGAAAGTTATGATCCAATCAAATGACAGTTCTGTTCTGGAAGAATTTAAGAAAAGTAGTTATGAACTTGTTTATCTGGTTGACGATAATATCGGTGATATTAAGAACTCAACTATATTGGAGATCAAGACCTTTGCAAAATCTGTTGTCATAACCAAAGAATCAGTCTTCCCCAGCGATGATGCTTTTATCATTGGTCAAACAAATATTGTGCAGAAGCTGCAGTCAGCAAATCTCCCAGTATATGTACGACTCTTCAATAATGAGTTTGTATCTCAAGCATGGGACTTTTTCTCAGATTCATCTTCTGAGTTAAATAACTATGTCCTTGGAGCTGGCATTGATGGTGTTGTTACAGAATACCCTGGCACAGCGGCTAGATATCGAAGTAAGTTATACATATAGCTTTGTTATTTCTCATACCGTGTTCCCGACCCCTACTTCCCTCATTCTCCTTTCTTCCTCTTTTCGTTTCTATACTCATCATCCGAAAACATCATTTAGTATAAATGAATCTCTGGTGCAATCTGCTAGATTTGTGTATATTCTACCAGACGTTTTTCTTGGTCATATCATTAAGCTGAGCGTATGAAAAGATTACTGTATTATCCTCAATTTGACATTCAATCGTTGGGATTGTACAGGGAACCGTTGTTTAGGATTTAAAGACTTGCCCCAATATATGAGCCCCGCTCTACCTGGGAGCCTCCTGGGACTCATGGCTCCTCAGTTTATGCCACCAGTTGAAGCTCCTAACCCTATGCTCACTGATAATAATGTGACTGAGCCACCTCTTCCACCTGTTGCAAAAATAAACCCAAGTAGTGATAATGGTACAGCTAGAGCCCCCGCTAGTGCTCCAAATGGCCAAACCTCAGTTGTCGCCAGCATTCTCATGAGCTCAGTTGCAGTTTTTCTTGCAATTATCATGGTATATTGATGATCATTTTTGCCTTGTGACACCATTTTGTACAATTTGTTTTGCCATCTTATGATCAAATCTCTGGTGAGGTGGTGGTAGTCTCGGATCGATTCGTTTAACACGTGATTGTTTCCTTGTATTTTCCAATGTATCAAATTTTCAGCTCGTGTTTATTCTTTACATTCTTCCTTGTTTCTATTTTTCATCCCTTTCCTCTCCTTTTTTTCCATTTTGGGTCAGATTGAGTTGGTGTTGGGGTTTATTGCCTATTTATTTGTAATAACTCTGTATTGGATATAATCAATGATCAATGTAGTTAGTATTCTTCGCACAGACCTAATGACTAATTATCTTGATTTTGTATAAGATGGTTATTGTGTTTTTCAACTTAAATAACAGAAATTTGCAAGCTGAAACATGAGCAATAAAACATAATGTTAATAAATTTATGGAATAGTTACTTGATAGAAACATGTTACTGTTTATGCATCCACATTTTTTAACTCAAAATGATTCACCAGTGATGGAGATTAGTTATCACGTAGTCCATTACATAGTATAACACAGAGGAGGACATACACCTAGCTTCCAAAGCAAAAAATACAATTGTATTAGTTATCACACAGTACATTTGCATCAAGAACACAGTCTGCACAGTATCGATAGACGAGTAAAAGGGAGCACAAAGCTATACACATTAACTGAATACAACAAACAAGGTTCAGTGCATTAGTCATTAGTAAACATATTCTTCCTGATCTTGAATCTGAAATTCAGTATTCCATCCTGCTCTTGCTTCAGTGAAGACAATGTGCTGTGTTTGTAACACCCAAATTAACCATCCGATCTGCAATGCCATTTCCTTCCCTAAAGATGTGAACCAAAAAGAAAAGATCTTTCACGCATCAAGGACCAAATTTGATTGCTGATCGATGCCATATATCTTCCATGGAGTACCGATTTTCCCTATGATTATATCAACCAATAACATGGAGTTAAGACTCCACAATAGTCTTTGGAGAATAGCCTTAGCTTCTGCCATGTTATTACTGCAAATGCCATAGAAAGAAGAAGCAAAGGCCACTAACATTTGACCATTATGAACTCTTAACAATTCTACCACTTCCTGCAACTCCTGTATTAGCCTTACTGCACCCATCCATCTATATTTGTTAACTTAATTGGTAGAGATTTGTGGTGACGTTCATACACTCCACCAGCAGATCACAAACAACAATGCTAGTTACATCTTTGCAGCAATCAATAAGGTAAGCTTTCAAGAAGTAATTTGACAAAGTTAAAGGAACCGACACTGCACATATCAAGGTTTTCTGACCAAAATGTAAGCGTGGGGAGTTTGTGGTGAAAAGAGTTGTCTAGGGATTGAATTAACATACTGTTGCTTGGATTTGGTTAGAGAAGAAAGGAAGATGTGCTTTACACTACCTCAAGGGATTCGTTATCACATATGACCACATAATGCTACCTGTTCGTAAGCCCACATTATAACCAAACGAAAAGTTCTTCACGATCTTAGCTCATTAATAGTTCCTACATTAGTAGAGAATCATTTTAATACCAACCTTATGATGAGTTACTTCCTCGAGACTACGAATGATAGATGATATATGCTTTCCATTCTTCATTGATACATTGCGCGTTGTTAGGGCATTATGGATCAGTAAATAGTCGAGGAAAAAGTCTAAGTAGTTCTTTGGTTTCCTCTTGTTTTCCCTATTGTATCAATGATCACAACTTTACCAGTACACAATACACGAAAGCTAATGAATTATCAAATGAAGGACATATAGAAAAGTTCTTCCCGAGTAATTTCTTACTTTGGTTCAAATCATCAATTTAGATTAGCTCTATAACAACAATCTCTCTTAATTATTGCAAATAATCCTAAAATTATACAAATCAACAATAAGAATACAGCAAAGAAAAAAGCATGAGGAATTCTACTAGAAATCGTTACCTGAATTATTTGCCGTATTTCTTTCTCAAACGATCCTTGACAAAGTCATTCCTAGCCTTAGTACGAGCTTGTTGAGGGGCAATATTGAGGTAAGAATGGTGAATTCCAAAAGCAAAAAGAGAAGCACCACCAAAAAAACAAGTCAATGTCGCAGCAAGTTTGGAAGGAGATGATGGGTAGCAGAAAACCATTTGGATTTTGGGGATCCTACCAACAATTTATACAGAAAAATTCAAGATCAGAGAGCTAATAGCAATCCAGAATTCAAAGTTTAAGCAAAAAATTCTTCACAGAAATCTGTGCGAAGTGACGATTCTTCAGCTGTGTTCTTACACTCGGGTTTTCTTTTTGGGCTTCTTCGGTAGGCCCGTCAAGGCAAATCGTTATGGATTGACAAAAGCCCAGCCCATGTCTTATAATCATCATAATACATAGGAAAAATTACACGGATAAACAAATATATACTAGCTAGTTAACTAACATAGTTATAATTTGAATTGATTATGACTCGCAACAAATATCTTGCTGTAATTACAATTTGAATTTTTTTACACGATCCATTGTACAAAAGTTCTTTGTGTAGCAAATTATACAAATACTTGTATATCGAATTATAATAACGTCGTGCACGAATTGTATAGTGAAATATACAAACGCTATATAAAAACTTCGAATTGTATAGTGAATTATAAAAACATATGCAAATGCTGCACGAATTATACAAGCGTCGCTATAACTATAGATAATAAATGTAATTATCCAAACAAGTTATAAAGCATAAATAAGTATTTTTAAGTGGCTATATGTAAAAATTCCTCTAAATTCATATGATTGTTTGTTTGGAGGGATGGTTGCCACCCGTAGTATTGTATTGTTAGTTTAAAAATTGAGCTTGTTTTTATTGTTACTTGAAGTTTATTATATCATATTGTTTAAATTCGTCGCTAGACAATGATGAAAAATCTCATCAAGGGGAAATTTTTGCACAACATGAGTATACTTATACAGTATACAGCATGCAAAAGCCAACAAACTAGAGTGTTTCTTTCAAATTCATCAATGGAAAATTCAAGAAGATGGTTGTTACAAGTTATATATATAGTTGTTAAGACAACGAAAATCGACAAATGTTAATTTACATCACGTATAATGCTCTTTCAAATAACCTTAGCAAAGATGTCACTCCACTGCAATGAGTATTTTCTTTGATGAACTGACCCAAAAGGAGGAAGAAGACATTTCTTTAGTATAATTCATGAAAGAATGACTGGTATACTAAAGCTTTTGCGATTCTCCAGAGCATGAAGTTGGTCTCGTGGAAAGCAAGTAGTTTTTCCGAAGTTATATAAGTTGTCTAGAGAGAAGTGGTGGTGTCTTATACAGCTCTCCTGAAGCAGTAGGTGTAGCTGGAAATTTATGCAGTTCCCCTGAAAAAAGTGGTCCTTTTGCTTCAAGTTCTGCAATTTCTTTCGCAACTTGCCTTTTATCTGCCTCGAATTGTTCATCTTCTGCAAACAAACAATGTTCTGTGATTCATATGATATCGGCCAGTATATTGGTTGGTTTGAAGGTTAGTTACCACTTTTATCGATCCTGAAGCTTGCAAAGAAGCGTAGAAGCTTGCTTCTATTGGCAACGATTATGTTGACAATATCAGTAGGTTTGTTTCTGTTGGCCACGAAAAGCTGTTATCGGAACAAATGAACAAGCACAGAGAAGTGAATAGTAGCCATAGATGAACACTAGATAGTTAGGAATCAAACGTCAGAAATATTACCTTAAACACGTGAAACGCATCTAGTTGGATGTTCTTGCTAGCCTCCTGAAACATGGAAAGACGGAGAAACAAATATACAGAAAGATTGAGTGGTACAATAATGTGTCAGAACAACGTAGTGAAATAATAGCACTATCAATAATATTTTCTACATATACATCACAAGATATGAAAGAATCAAATGAAACCTATATCAAATATACGATTTTATGATGTTATATAGCTCAATTTTATGAATCAAATTCCGGAGGGAAGTTGCTCCATCATTGTCATTATTACTCGAGAATATTTGTATGATGTTGCAAAATGCTCAGAGCGGAAAAGAAGTCCTAACTTATGGCACATTGGTAGAATGACATACCCTCAAAAGATTCATCATAATTCTTAAATTATCCTTCGAGCTGACATAGCGTGTCATCACAGCTGAGTTTGAGCGATCAAGCAAAATATCTCCCAAAAGCTGCAAACAGATAAAGTGTGGATAAAACTTAGCAGAGGAATTACTTAAATGTGTACAAAGGAAAAAGAAAACCATTGAAGACCCACCAAATCAACTCAAAGACGTGCTTTGAGACGATAATATGACTGGAAAATCTTATATATCTATTTTACCTTGATAGCTTGTCTTCTGGTAATATAGTTTGCTGATTCCAAAAGCTTTGCATTAAATTCAACGAAGAACTATAACGAGAAAAGATGGAGAATATGTTACATTGGCATCTCGTAGGATGAAGTTGGTGCTAATGAACTGGTGAACGGGGATCATAACATACCCAATCATAGTTTTCCAAGAGAAATTCAGCGACTGTGGATTTATGTCTGGTCATAAGCTCCTGCAACAAAGTTATACACGAAAAGAAAGATTCAAAGTTGAATGTACAGGAGCAAATGTAACAAAGAGCACGAAAGTTGAGATTAATGAAACATGCAGAGAAAGAGAGAGGCGTCACTGATAATAACCTTAAAGGTGGCTGTAGCATCTGCAGCAACGTCAAATTCTGGAATTTGCATGTAATCGAAAAACTTTTTCATGTGCTTGGACTTCAACACATATCTGCAAATATTTTGACAAATTATGGGAAAATTGCCCATAAAGACTGATAAAACAAACAATACAAAATCAATCAGAGAATAATAACAGTACACATTGAACAGAGAAAAACAAGAAGACACAAAGTAGTAGTTGAAACAAAAAGCAAAGAAGCATTTTTATTTATCCGTAAAGTAAGAAGGAAACTCAGAGTCGATAATAATACAAATCAAAGCATCGATCAGAGCAAATTCCAGTTAACATACTAACGAGTGTTCTTAGAGTTGCTGACCTTGCAACAACTTGATGGCGAATACACTCCCTCAACATTGCTCCGTAATGCAAAGCAAGACTTGGATCATCGTACCTATAACAGAAACAGTAAGGACAAGACTCACCTTCTCGGATTAATTGGAAAAGCAACATCTAGCTGTACTAAAGGTGAAAAATAAGACCTTTAATAAGGTACTAAACACAAATGTTCGAAATGTGTTACTTTCAACAGACAGATTGAAGCATGCCTCAGTTAAAGATCGGAGGAAGAGAGGGCACTCTGCCATCATGGTAAGGAAAACAAGAAAAAGGAAAGAATTCGTATTAGCTTACCCAGTTATCAAATGATCCATAAGGTCCGAGTTGGCTTCCAAATAGTCAGATGCAATCAAGCGTGAATTAACTGGTTGCCTCTGTAGATTGGCCACGATTCGTGTGACATCTTTACGGGCCTAAGAACAGAACGATCATTTTGGTAACAAGTTCAGTCAACAGAACAAGGTAAACCATCCTTTAACTTGACATGACGAATAGTATAAAGCTTAGACAACTTCCAAAAGTGACGCAAATTCTAGAGTAGTAAAATCTTGAATATTAGTTCTTGAAAGGATCAAATGTATAGATACTCACCTCCAAGTTCAATTTCGGAAGACAAATGATTATGAGGTGCAATGTATTATCTCGAAAAAACTCCTGAGTCAGCTGTGCACAGGCTTCGACAGCAGGTTCACATTCGTTACTTCCATACAGGATCGATTTCAGCTCATGTAAAAGAGAATCCAGTTCTTGCATCTGAAAAGCATTATGTATCATAAGAGACAGTAAAAATCCAAATTTTTATGAAATAGCATGCATGCCAATGTCATAGTCGAAATACAATGGCCATAGGCATCATTTTGTAGCCAGTTAGAGTTATGTAGATACTCCCTCGCCAATTTTTACCTATCCACTATGCTATTTTGGGATGTCCAGCAATACTTGTTGACTTTATGAAATCAAATGATAACTTTACACTTGATTCCTAATTTACCCTTATTATTATTATAGTCATTTTTCTATTACATTTTTCAAGATATTGTATTTTTTTATATTCAAAGCGTGATTTGATACTGGTTCTTAATATCTGTGCCAAGTCAATAATGAACACCTATTGTTGGACGGATGGAGTATTAGTGATATAAGAATTAATTATGACCCAATCTATATAGTCTTATTTTAATGCAGCTATTAGTTATCCATGCATTAATTATTTGAGTTTTCAACCTATTTAAATTATACATGTATTAGTTACGTGAATTTCTAAATCGTCAACCAAAAGCCTATTAATATCACACATAAATAACTTATTTTCTATCTACCATCAAATGTCTTATAAGTTAAAAGAGAAATCAAAACATGAATAACTTATTTTTTATCTAACTATCAAACGATCCGTTATGAATTGAATTCAAGTACTAGAAAATTTCATAAAATAGTAAACAATTACCATCTCAAAATGATTGGGATCAACATTGTCGTCGTCATGGGAATCGACGGCCTCCAGCAGAAATCTCACCCGACGAACAATTTCCGCCGGAGGTTTCCGTTTAACCTTGGATTTGAATATAGTGGAACGAAATGCTTTGATAAACAATTTCTTCAAATTATTCGAAGATTTCACTTTCGTAGAACCATTAATCCCATTCGCCAATCCCGCGATTTGAGTCGCCGGAATCGGCATTGTGAATTGCAATAATTCACAATGCTGCGATGGGAAACGGTAGATTTGAACAATAATACACTTTTTTGCAAATTAGAGGAGATAGGGAAATAGAAAACAGCAAACGCAATGCCATTTACAGAATAAAAATCGAATGGAGGTGATTTGGCATTAAGAAAAACATTATAAACAAGAAAAAAAGAAGAAGATCTATTTATTTATTTTTGTTTTTTTTGGTTTGGAAAAAATTTAAAAATGATAACAGAGGAGAATTTGGATGTTTGCTGATAATGGGAAAAACTCACCACCCTCCTTCTCCTCGAATGATAATTTTTTCACTTTTACATTTATCTCTTTTCTGCACTTTTTTTTTTAAACAAAAATAAAAAATTAAAATTTCACCTTCTCTTTTTTTTTTCCCTATTAGATAATTACACCTTTTTTTTTTTTTTAAAAAAAGGGTAATATAATTAAGATAGTATCAGTATTCTATTTTGTGTGACTCTAACTTGATATAATTATTTATTATTGTTTGATCTATTTTTATTAGAAAAAAAAACTATATTCATTTATTTCATTGAATTTTATTTGATAAATTATTTATTCATTAAGTGAAAAGTTCATGATCTATTTTTTTCTTTTTCGAGCAAATATTTTATCATCGTATCTCTTTGTAATAATCATTTTCTAATATTTTATTGTAACAACTAAATTTTATATGAAATGATGAATCTTTAATGTTATACAATACTCCATGTTTTCCTATAATTACATTTCGATGTGACGATTAAAAAAGTATCAGAAAAACTAAGAATTGTCTAGAAATTTAAAAAGTACTAAAAACGTGAAAAGAAGAAAATAAATATAAAAATGTCAATAGCTTTTACCCAGATCTAAAAATTAAAAATCTCTATGTATCTCTATATATTTATTTGTAACTATTATTATATATTAACTTGAGGTTGATGTAAAAATGTATAGAAATGACAGCTCGTGCAACAAGTATCCACGTTTAATAGAGTCTGGAGAGGAGTCGCACACAAATATAGGCAGCCTAATGTGTAGGCAAACATCAACGGCTGAATTCTCAGCTTGAAAATGTGACCTGAAAACAACTTTACAGTTGCTCCGAGAATCTCCTTTAATACTAGCGCAACTACAGAAAGAAAAAGTTAATTTGTGAAGGTATGTTGAATGTCCACAAATGTCTGAAAAATATGAACGTATGCTATATGTACAACCTGAAGAACACAGACAACAAACAAACAACAACATAAGTAGAAATGTACGCAAACCTTACCACTACCTCGTAGAGATAGAGAGGTTGTTTACGAGAAACTCTCGTCTCAAGAATCAAGCCCCATAAGCAGAAATATAGATAGAGAACTGAAAATATGCAAAAATAATCTGTTCAAATTCTAATTGCTTGTTAATCTGCTACTTCAACATGTTTGTTAATCTTCATCTTCCCAGAACAAGATAACAATGGCGGAAAACAATTGACAATGAATTGTAAGGAAGTTGTACCAACCTAATCTGATTTACAAATGTGTGTGTCGCGTGTGGCTTGTAATCTTACACCATAAAGAATATGTTCTTCAATGAGCTCACCATTACGATCGTTCTGATAGTCCATAACTGAGAGGGCTTTTGCAACTGCTACAGTTTCCTCCTAGACAAAAGTTGATCGTTCTGATAGTCCATAACTGAGAGGGCTTTTGCAACTGCTGGAAACTGTGAAGCTTGTGAACACCAGATTGAGGATCAAGATTGAAGCAATTGACTATAGAATGGCACATGAAACATATTTTACACGACTCTCAGGCTGAAGTTCCAGCTGAACTGTTCAAATTGTCGAGCATATTTAGCAGCCAAGACTCCTCAAAATGCTGCTGAGCTCGTCAATCACAACTGGTGGTTCAGCATAAGACCCTTCCAAGTATATGGGATGGTACTCCAATCCTTTCCATTGTGCGATCAGAGCAAAATGGGGGCGCCTATATTCACTGCTTATAATTTCTAGTATTACAGCTTTTGGTGCTGCAGAAACAATGTGTGTTAGACCTGCTCCATGAGCGCCAACAATGACAGAAGCATCTTGGATTGCTCGAACTTGCTCTTTCATCGACATGTGGGCAAATAACCCATTAATCACATTTAATTTGCACTGTGTGTGGTTGAAGGACCAGCTCTTTATGGAATCAAATACTTGTTGCTCATTGCTAAGCCTAGACTGTACCTTTCCGCCATGACGTGGGTGAGCTAAATAATCCTCACGTCTAACAAAGAGGACATTAGGGCGAGTGACTGTCCTTGGGATGTTGTGTCTATCCACAGGAAAGCCAAAGGCTGCTCTGATCATCTCTCCAAACTCGGACAACCGTGCAGTTTTACTATCATCGGGATTCTGCCACAAATCATGGGCAGAAGCTCCATTACAAAGTATATTTTCTGTAAGACCCTTAAACAGGGCAGTTTCGTATCCCAATGGTGAGAGGACAGCATGGCGGAAACAAACCGGACCACTAAAGTTTTTAGCATAAGTGAGACTTGAAAACAGTGCTCTCCATGTTTCCTCCAATTGCGTCTGATTTTGTTTCCCAGCAGAAAAGAGTAAAAACAATTATTCAAAGGAATAACGTGAAGAAACTGAATTTGAAGATACATCAAACATGCCTAAAAAACAATCTTGGCCAAGTAAAATTCATCAAGATTAGAACACATGAAAGTATAGACTATGTGCGTGAGTCCCGTTAACGTCAACAGGAAGGAATTTTCAAAATGGGGGTGTAAGGTAACAATAAATTATGCCAGAACAGAAATCATTGCTAAATTCAAATAAATAGTGACAAGTAAATAGAAGTACGAACGAGCCAATTGCAACAACCATGTACTGAGTTAATCACTGTGTCAAATAGAAAGCTGAAACAAAGGGAAACTCGGGATTAAGACGACCAACTTGACATAAGAATCTCAAGTGCATTGCTTGCTAAAGAAGAACTACTGATACCACATTCATCCATGACACAGAATAATGTAGCAAGCCATAGTCAATAATACATTCAAACGTACCTCACAATGACCATCTACAAAAACCAAATGAGGCCGACTGGGCAAGCCAGTAACTCGGGATGCCGTGTATGCGCTATACCAATCAGTAACTGTGTGGAAAAGGTTTGCATACTCAAATCGTGTAATCAAAAGTGTTGGCTCCTCAATCCACTGAAAAAAAACATTGACAGCAATGTAAGACATAGACTATGAAAAGATTTCATCAATAAATGGAGGAGCTTGAACACTGACATCTAGCAGGGATGATTTTTTGATAAGCACATTAAGAATTGAAAAATGTTCATCTCGGAAATATACCAAGCATGAGCAATCTAAACCAGTCACCAGCAAATATAAGACCACTTATCATCATTTTAGTTGGTTCTCTTTCATTAGCGGATAAGGTAACGTAACCAAACAGTGCTACATCCTTCACGTATTCCTCTTCTTCGTACACAACAGTGCTTTGGATTTTGATTAAACTTTAGATGACACCACTTTGTTACAGGGGTGATTTTTCGAACCTTTTTTTGCGTCCTCACCACTGCATGGCAGCTAGATGTACAAAAGGAATACAAAACTTTGAGACTCAATGGCTCAATTTCAAGTTTGAATTCTCAATTCAGTCTCTAGACCGACTACTAGACCGAACCCACAATTCTGCCTAGTCTGACCAGCCCTCGAATTCCCTAGGCTGAATTCCTAACCCGAATCCCCTAGGCTGAATTCACTAAAATTAACTGGTCATACTGGAACTTTGAGTAGCTAACAACCAAGTGAAAGGTCCCTATCTGGCATTGATTTCCTCCTAGACAAAAGTTGCTTCTAACATAGAAACCATGTTTGGGACACGGACAAATCAAGTCGATACTCCTCAAAATGCAACAACCAGTTGTGCAAGAAGCTTCAAAAGGCATTTACTCAACTTAGTTATGAAGTATTACAAGAATGAAGCTGTCCAGCTCAGACACATGCTAACCATATTCCGTTTGTAAAATGGAAATAAAGAGCTGAAAGGAGAAAACATGGCTTGTTTCATTCTTTTTCCTATATAGCTAACTCTGTCTACGATTCACTTCGAGTATCAATCAAACAAAGTAATCAATAGAGCAAAAGACATGGCTTGTTTCATTCTTTTTCCTATATAGCTAACTCTGTCTACGATTCACTTCGAGTATCAATCAAACAAAGTAATCAATAGAGCAAAAGAATCAAAATTAAGAAAGGGAAAGGAAAAACACGAAAATTAACTAATTTTCTTTATGTTAACATCAAAAATTGTAGGATTCACCATATATCACATACACTGACCATTTGCCAAACTTAAGGTGATTAATTACCGACACTGAATACTTCTCGAAATCAAAACAATAACAACATACCCAGGGTCTGGAGAGGGTAAAATGTCCAAAGACCTTACCACTACATCATAGAGACAGAGAGGTTGTTTCCGGGAAACCCTCGTCTCAAGAATCAAACCAAAATCCCTCGTTTCCGGGAGGCTGAATACTTCTCGAGGTCGAGGTCCATAAATTTATTAGCAGTTATAGATTCAAATCCAAAACTACAATTACACCTATAGATAATCTCTCAAATCTTAACAACTTTTCAGTGAAACATTTCGAAATCACTACTTTATCTGTAATCTGATCAAATGAAATGCAACCATAATCCAAAAGTTAATCAACTGATGTTATCTGTCATCTACTCCAGATTTCAAGCAATTCTCTTTAATGACACAAGTAAACAATAGTTACAACAGTAAGCTACTTTTCTTAAGCAACAATTAGCTAAAACAATCTTCATTAATAAATTAAACAAAATCCATATCTACCAGCATTCTCAAAGATCAAAACTTTAATATCAGATCAAACAATTTTTCAAAAAATCAAACCTCAGAACAGTGAAATTCATTGGTGCCAATCAATAGAATCGAATCGATTAATTCCCTCATAGTGTGTTTTGAGATTGCACCTTCAGGTAAGTATGTATTCAAGAATTTTTCATCAGCTAATTTTTTCCCAATTTTTGTTCTTTCATTAACCTCTATCTCAAAAGCTCCATTCTTAAAAATGGGTAACTCTTCATCTTCTCCCCTTCCAATTACTTCTTCTAATTTCTCTCCTCCTTTAGACATCAAAATTTTATCCGGATTCATCCGTATTCCCCCTCCTTCACAAATCGAACTCTGCAACGTCTCACTGAAAAAACACCTAAACCATCCTCCTCCGCCGCCGGAACCTCCGGAACCGCTGTTTTCACCGAACTTCCGGTGAATCTCCGGTGAGTTTTTGAGAAGATCGATTTTTCGAGTAAACCCATTTCCGAAATAACCCTCGCAGGATCTCCAAGCAACATTAGGGTTCTGAGACCAAGGGAGGTAAGACGGCAAGATGGGCCATGGTTTGGATTGGGAAACGACGGAGGAATGGAAATTGGGGTGGTTTCCCGATGTAGAAAAGCGGTTTCCGGTGGAGATGTAGTGGTTTTGGGGGAATTTGTCACGGAAATGATCTGGGTGTGAGAAAAAGTATAGATAAAGAATGATTGAATTGAGAGCAAAGAGAGAAAGAAGAAGTTTCAGTCTTTTCTTGTTCATCTTCTTCTTCTTCCTCTTCTTTCTCTGCCAGTGACAGTTTTCCTAGTGCTCCAGTTGTATAATACTAGGTGGTTTTTTCTCGCATGGTGTATGAAAAATAAATTCTCCGTCCAAGTTATCCAATACTCTTTCCGGATCTCTTTCATATGTTATCCTTTGTAATTATATTTACATTAAAAAAAGAGTAACATTATTATTTTTTCCTTATTTGATAATTTTTTATAATCATATTTTTGATTAATGATATTAAATATGCTAGATTTCAAAAAATTAAAATACATTTGAGCCAAATTTTTACTTGAAATGCATTTAGTTCTTCCAGTTATTTAAATATATCTTTTCAAAATGCATAAACTATTGGGAGTAAAATAGAAAGAACAATATCATTTATACATTGATTTTATGAAATGACATATATTAAAGATAATCTATTTATAGTAAGAATGACATATAAAAAGAGACCGGATGGAGTATTAACTTAGCACATAAAAAAATAGTAAATAATACTCTCTTTGTTCACTTTTATTTGTCATTATTTCGCTTCTCGATGTCAACTTAATTAAACTTCAAAGTTAAATTGAAGTAGCTAAATTTAATATTTAAAATCTAAAATTTAGATGGTTGAAAACTATACGAAAAATACTATAAGTTACAATCATTCTCATATTAATATGATGAAAAATATATCTTAAAAGGTTAGTCAAAATTTATATAATTTGATCTCGATAAGTAAAATAGTAAAAAATAAATGTGAATGGAGGGAGTAAGAATAGTTTTACCAAATTACTGTTAAGTGTAATAAATACAATAAATTAAGTACCTAGTTTCCATGTAGTCAAGCTCATTGAAATTTCACCATTCTATCCTATTCACAATTAAATGTGGTGGTTGACCATAACTATTATGGTAAATTAGTTAATTGTTATATGTCATTATGCTAATATAATTACTTCATTGATAAAGTTTTGATTTTTCATATTGTAATTCACTTTTCATTTTTCTTTTCACTACCGTCAATTTTTTTTCTTTTAAAAAAAGACCATGCTAATATAATTGAGTAGCACCTAAGTTTTTGCCAATTTTATAAAGAATAATAATTAGAAAAAAGAGGTGCCCATAAAGCTTGAGTGAACAATCTTTGAGAAGAATAAAATGTTCCTACAAAGTATCATCATAGAAAAGTGACCCATATCATGTTACATTATATTCTTTTTCTCTTGAGACAAGTAGGCTCACTACATGGAAAAACAATATTTGTTGATCGCATCGTCACTGTAATAAAAGAGATATTTAGTGATAATAGATCTATTTTAATAGTAATATGTTTTGTTGTAGAAATATTTAATGAAAATAAAGTTAATGTCATCATATTCAGATTTGTTAAAGTGTTTGACGACAATATTTACATAGAGTGTTAATATAATCTCATATTTATTGTTATTACAAGACTTTTTGCTCATTATAACGAGTCGATATCAAATTTAATTTTTGATGCGACATACTTGATTGTTATAAATATTCAATCACAAAATTATATTTTGTATGTACTGTTGATGACATTTAGTAAGTGTCTTAGTTGGTAAGTTTAGGTGGCAGAATTAGTGTCACATGGCTTACCACATTATTGTTGTCAACTCTTGAGGGATATTTGTGGTCCTTTAGGATAACGAGGAAGGTATTTTTTTAATTTCAAAATGTAATTAAGGGTATAAATGGTTCATTTTGCATAGTTCAGGAGCAATTTTGACCCTTCTGCAAATACTATAATACCCTCGTAAAGTCTTACATTTGTATTGAAAACCAAACAAATACTTATTTACCTTATTTCAATTGGTTTAAATAAAATCTCTCTTTAATTTTGGCAATTTGTCAGAAAAAGAACTTCAAATTTGTTTGCCTTTTTTACTTTTTTGCTAATTTTTTTAGTTCAGTTCTCTACCTAACATATTTAAAACTAAACAATAAAAGGATATTTTGATATATTTGACATATTAGTTCGTGATCACAAAATTCAAAAGTTTTTTTTACTTTATTAAACTTCGCGTCAAATAAAAATATAATAAATAAATTAAAACGGAAAGACTAATAGATACAATCATATTTTTCACATTCAAAATGAACAAACTAAATTAACATTGTACCCATAATGGGCTTGGAAATAAGGAAAAGATAGTAACAAGTTAACAAAAGAATCAACGATAAAATACTTTGTATCAAATACAACGAGAATCTGAATCAGTCGAGTCTCTGAATTTCGATTTATTAACTAATAACCAAGCTCAACTCTAGCTTGAGATCTCCAATACCTAGCTTTCTCAAAACCATTAGTATAATTCTCAAAATCCTCAATAGTTTGTTCAATTTCTTCTTGAGTATTCATCACAAAAGGTCCCAATTGTGCTATTGGTTCACCCAATGGCACCCCACCTACTAAAATAAACCTAAGTATTTTTGAACTTTTATTCCATGCCACAACTCCATCACCAAATCTACTTAAAAGCAACAAATTATGTGAAGATATAGGTGAATTTGTTCTTGAATCTTGGCCAAAAATACCTTCACCTTCTAAAATATATACAAATGAATTGTATGTTTTGGGAATTGGTTGTTGAATTTGGGATCCTGGTTTTAAAGTGAAGTCCAAATATATTGTGGGAGTTTTTGTGTGTATAGTTGATTTTATTCCTAAGGCTTCTCCTGCTATAACTCTCACTTTTACTCCATCTTTTGTTGTTTCTCCTATGTTGCCACTTGATATTTCTTGATATCGTGGTTGAATCCTGTTATAAAATCATTGAGATATCAGAATAATAGTTGTAAAAAAAATGTTAATTTGAACTTTACTGCTATAACAATAAAGTTATGAAAGTATATTTTGATTGAAGTAATTGAATTATATAATCGTCTTAAAGAATACAGATAATCAAACGATCAAATTTTGAACTTGAAAAATACTAAAGAGAATAAGAAAATCATATGTTTTACAATACATATTTTTAAATAGAAGAAGAAGAAAAAAAGATTATTCGATGATGAATGAAATTTGACCTTCTAATCATTATTTATATTTTACGAATAACTTAAACATATATTTAAATATTCATAAGGTGAAACCACGTTATTTCGTGACAAACCTAATTCAAGATTGAAGATTTTTATATAGACCATATTAAAATATAATGCAATGGATAAGATTACTTTGCTTTTAATCAAACATCTTGAGTTTAAGCCCTGAAAATAGAGGCAAATTCTGATAGAGAACGTTTTCCTCCTTAGTGAGACGTATCAACAACCCAAATTGTTTGGCTCTAACTAAAAAATGAGTATCTGACACCTACGAGTTTGCTTTTTGGGTCGAGCTCGTTGCACCGGATTTGCTTAGTGCAGATTGCCTATCCTATATGGTTTGTAAGTTATTTCATAGGAGCAAGAGTTTACCCTATGTACACCCGAAAAATTGTGACTGTGAATTCTTCTTGTCACAAAAAAAGAATATCTAATACCGAATGAAAAATGAGAAAATTGGCTTACATTTTGTGTTGGGAGGAAAGGTTAATCCATAATTGTAAACCTTTTTGTGTTCCTTCAGCTGCAGGCATTTCTGAATGAACTACTCCTCTTCCGGCAGTCATCCATTGTAAATCACCTGCTCCAATTGTCCCTTTGTGTCCATCAAAATCTTCATGTGTCACAGCTCCCTATTGTACAAATAAGATAAATTAAAACTTGTTTTAATAATATTAATAATATATATTCCTTCCGCCTCAAATTAATTGAATTTTTGAGATTTTTTTTAATGTTCAAAATAAATGAATTGTTCAAAGTTCAAAAAGAATGTTTGAAACTTTTTTCATATTTGTCATTTTATTTATTGAAGTTTTATATTTTCTAGGAGATAAATTGCACTACATATTTATGATTTCACAAAAGACAATAGTGGAAAGTATGGTGTAAATTTTGTCTTTGAATATTTTTCTTAATATGTGTGCATTATCTCAGGAAATCAGTTAATATTGGACAGAAGAAGTAGTATATAAAAGTTGTTTACCCAATTAATTGTCAACATCATGAATTTACTATCTATTTTAGTCTGTTTCAGTTTTTTTCCTTTCTTGATAATATTTTAATTTCAACTTTATCGCGACTAGTCATAATTAGCAAAAAAAAAGTAAAATATTTACTTCTCATTTTTCTAAATAATAATAATATATGTTGCTTTCTTTCTAAGTTAGACAATTACATTTTTATTCAACTGCTCCTTTAATTTTCTGAAACGTGGAGTTTAATTTAGTCCTTTTACTTTTACACCAACAGCATGTGAGAGAGACTATTAATTTAATTTTACTAAATAGAATAAGGTAAATAATATTTTTATTTGCCTTTTTTAATTAGAAAAGTAAAATTGAAAATAAAAATACCTGCAACATGTAGGTGACTGTTTCAAAGCCTGTAAAATTCATTTAAAATTTTTAGTGATGAGAATAAAAAGAATAATTTAGATGGGAAAAACTAGAAGAAATAAAATAATTATAATGCTAATTAATTGCTACCTCTATGTGGATGATCAGGAAAACCAGCTGGAGCAGAAACTGTAATTAATTTTAATTAGACAAAAAAAAAATAATTTCAAGGTGATTAAACATATGGATTATAAAAATGCCAAATGATTAAATTATTAATTAATCCAAGAATTTAATTAAACATACCTGAGAATTCATCCAAAACAATGAATGGATCAAAATATCTCAACTCAAACCTGAGAGAGGAAAATTAAAAAAAAAAAAGTCAATTAATAATGGACAAATTTACTACCAAAAGTTTCCAATGTATTGTAATTTTATTCAACTGTATTCAATATTTTCGATATACAATGGAAAAAAATAAGAGCTTAATTTTGAAATGTAATTGATTGGAACTACAATTAATAACAAATTCGAAGTAATTCACAAATATGATATGAGAAAGGTCGAATATACTCGGATCTTATCTCTATTTTGAGAAAACAGAGAGGTTATTTTGATAAACTCCCTCAGTCGAACGAAAGACGAAAAGAATAAGAATAAGAAGAATAGTGATGCTATGAGAAATTAAAGATTGAACGTATTAAGTTTAAATTTTAAATATGTTCAGATGAAAATTGTATTTGAGAAATGACAACGATGTTAACATAGTCAGTATAATTTCATGAGAAAAATTACCACCAAAAGTTCCCAACGTAATGTGATCTAATTCAATTGTATTCAGTATTTTCGATATACCATAGAAAAAATAAATAAAATTGTAATTTTGAAATGTAATTGATTCAAATAATGATTAATAACAAATTCAATATAGTGCCACAAATAAGGTATGAGAAAGAAAGAATATACTCAGAGCTTAGTCGAACGAAAGACAAAAATAAGAAGAAGAATAGTGATACTATAACAAATTAAAGATCGAACGCATCAAGTTTAAATTTTGAACATGTTCAGATGAAAATTATCTCCATAAAATGACAATAATAATAACATACTCAGTATAATTTCACGAAGGTGGACATACCTTCCAATGCTTCTTCTTACAACAGCTCCAAGTCCTTCTTGTTGAGGCCTTGCCAGAAATTTTCTGGTAATAGAACGAGGTTCTCTTACAACTGACATTTTTGTCTTCTCCAAAAGTACTAAAATTACAAAACTTTTGTGTTTGTATGGATATAATATTTGTATAGCAAGTGTTTGTATTATATATATAGTGTGTAATTGGCAATTAAAAGTCAATATAAATGAAAGGCAGAGGGAGTTTCCTAGAGATGCAGGCACCTTTTGTTTAATTAAAAAATGTATTTCTAACGTCAGCATAACGTTTTCATGATGTCTCCACAATTCTTTTTTTAACAAAAAATAAGATAATTATTCTTAAAAAACATTTATTAATAAATACTTTCCTCTCATTTTTTTTGTTGTCATATATATTAAAAATAGATGTTCAACAATATCTGTCTATTTTATGAAATCAAGAGATGAAAATTTTAATTTAAATTAGTTTTTGTCTTTTTGTATTATATTTTTTCAAAATATTATATTTATTATATTCAAAGAGTGATTTGGTAAAATTAATTAAATTACCCCTAATATTTACTTCTTCCTAAAATGCTTTGAGGTGTCGTCCGACGACCCCAGATCTGCTGAAACTCTTAGCGGGCTCGTTACAAATAGTTATGTAGAATTTTCCAAGAAAAATGGATCCGAAAATTTGACATCCCCAGCATCCGTGGGCTAATACCCATAAAAATAAAAATGGACATTATTTCTAAACAGGAGTAATTATTTGTGTGTCATAAGAACAAAAGCATGACGAAAATAAATAGTAGCCTTGTAAATTTTGAATTATTTTGATTTGTCAAAATTTTGGATGAATAGTTGGATTGGATTACTACAACAAATATTCTAGTCAATATGAAAATGGTCCAACTTCCACATTAATTTTGACTTTTCTTTTTTTTTCTTTTAAAAGTACGTATAGTTAGCAAATGGTGATGCAATACCATCGTTTTGATGTCGTAATGATAACAAAGATATATATTTATTTACATTCGATTTGTTACATTGTGATATGAATATGTTATTATGGCTTAAAAGCGAGTTTTACAGAGTGATGGTTAGAATAAGCTTTTTTATATCGGAGTGTTAGCCAATCAAGAACATTGACGTTTAGAAAATAAAGGGTAGCAGAAAAGAGGATACTCGAATGGATGTGTGGACATACTAGGAGAACTATGATTAGAAATGAATTTATACGTTGCAAGGAGAGAGTGGCTTCTAAGTGGACAAGATGAAGGAAGCGAAGTTGAGATCTAGTTCAGACATGTGAAGAGGCGATATAAGGATCCACTAGTAAGGATGTGTGAGGTTAAAGTAGGATGAAGAAGAATCGAACGAGGTGATTAGATAGATATGATACAACCTGACTAATAATATGACCTTATATAGAAAGATATGAAAGTCAAAAAATTAATAGATAATTGAATATTATCGCTCCACATAGTTTCTTATCATTCAATTTGTATTGTTACCATCTTATTTCTTACAATATCATCCCACACCGTTGAGAGTCTATCGGACACAACTTGTCTACCCAGCCAAAGTTGCAAACCTATGATCACCATGAATTGTTTGAAGGTATATATGCAAGAGACAAGATTGAAAGCGTCACAAACAAGATAAAAGTTCAGTCCAAAATCCATCTTAACACTGATCAAGAAAACAGTTGCAGTCCACAAAATTCTCTTTTTTTCATAAAGTAGGTTCTCAGAATTCCCAGTCAACCATGTGCAAAACAAACTTGAATCTAACTCTCATACAAGAAGTTAATCATTCCCTTCCAATGAAGAGAAGGCTGTTGCATAGGGAGGAAAACAAATCTAATTTGTTCTGCTAATTTAAAAATTGGAGCCTGCAATTCTAAGCAGCACCACTGGCACCCTTCCCTTTCTTCTTCTGAAGCTTCTTCATGTAAAACTCAAGTTCCTTTCCCTCCAAGATGTAACTGTCAAAGATGAAAGAAAATGTATAAGAAAAAAATGAGAACTGCGAGCAACTAGGAACCGGTTTAATTATTGATGACTGTTTCTGTTTAGACGAATATAGCATTATCATTCAATTGGAATTAGCACTTTTCACCAAAATATGATATACGTTACGAAGAGAATTCATACCCATCAGCACGACCACACTGGCCAGGTCGTGATGAGATTGCAGCCAATAGACGCCCACTAGCAAATTGCTCCTCAACATGTGGGTCAATCTTGCGATCCTGGTGCCTCTTTTCCAGCTTCCTTTGGACATGGTTACTCTTCTTCTCCTCAGGTGCAGCCTCAGCCTCCTGCTTGGATCAATCGAACAGAAATCATCAAAATAGAGAAAGACTTCCATTGAATTTGGTCACATCTCAAAAGCCACCAACATCAGAGACAGTCAGACACCAACAGCAAAGTAAAAAACCTCTTAAGATTAAGAATGTCCATACATAATAATCCTCAAGACAAATAACATAAAGCTAATTATGGAATCATCGATAAAGAAAATACTATCATATAATATAGGAGACGCATGGAGTTGAAAAAGACATTCAAATACCTCTCCTTCCTTCTTGGAAGCAGCAGTCTTCTTCTTGCGACCAATTTCAACTCCATAGTGCTGGAGATACCACTGTTTAAATGGAGCTGCATCGACCTGAACAATTGCACTCTTCACCAGGGTTTGTGTCCTAACCAACTCATTGTTGGAGGCATTATACACCACGTCCAACAGACGAGTCTTCCTTGTAACAGCCTCGCTGCCCCAAGAGTAATTCCCAGTATCCAACCTCAAAGCACGCCACTTCACATTACCTCCTCGGACTCTAATTCTTCTAACGGTCTTAGCATTTGGCACCAGCTTTGTGTTTGCAGGCTGTCTTCCAAGCTCATACCTTCACAGGAGTACAATATGCAAAGTCAAACTCAAAATGCAACCACCAACAAAAAAAAGTTAATTCATGTATATCAGTAGCTTATATCAGAAATCAAGAAAATCTCTGGTCGAGAGAGAATAACTGATAAATAAGAAGAAAGCAAACTAAAATTTGCAGTATTACACATCAGTCATATCCTTGTTATTAGTCATAGGAAAATATCAGCTGGGAAAAGTGACCAGCGTAAAGGCTCTTTCTTACTGCTCTTTAAGCCGGTCAGCTTCATCATTATTAGGCATAGATCAATGAGAGATCAATCCTCTTTTCGTGTTTCTCTTCTCTTCATTTACAGCAAAATTCCTTTGCTTTTTGATTAAAAAAACTTCCTTTACTACATTTTACTTCCTTGGATCAGCCCATTAGTCAGACTACTCCTTATCCTTAAGGAACAGAAACAGGGAATCCCCAACAAAAGAAGTGTAAAATTTAAAATCTTATCAAAGCTGACTCCTTTATAAAATTTCCCTCAAGCCAACTGAATTATTAAATTTCGTCCACAGTTATGTTGCTCGGACTCGAGCGTTGAATCACCTGCATTTTCGGAGGATTCGACACAGGTGTTGTGACATCTTTAGAGAGTCCGAGCAACATTGGTACACATCATCATCCTAAACTCCATAGAATTGGATGCATAATTTTTTTTCATTATATTCAAATTTCAAACTAACAACGCGTGAAGAATTGCTAAATAAATGAAAAAAAAACTCCAGATCTACTACCATACATTGAACAATCTGAATAAACATTAAATCCTCAAACAAGCTAAAGTTCGCAAATCATGTAATTAATTAATTCATAGCTTAAATTAAAACAGGTATAATTTGTACATACTTTCTCTTCTTCCTCCAAGCCTTCTTCTTTCCTCCAGTTGCACGTCTCTTGTGCATAGAATCACGAGAGATACCTATACAATATCACAGTAAATTCCTCCATTAACTTCATTTCGCTACTCCATTCGAACATACATACATCATTGAAGGATTAAATAAGATTAAACTCAACAAAAATGAATTAATAGATTTCATTACCCATTGTCGCCGGTGAGTCGGTGACGGAGGTCCTTAGGGTTTAGATGTTCTCAAAGGCGGAAAGCGGCTCTGTAATAGCTGGGCTTTATCAACTTATAGTTAAAACCCTAGCTATTTTACAATTCCAATTTTGTCCTTCCTGTCAAACGACGTCGTTTAGTGAAATCTTTGGTTCCTATACATTTTGGTCCTTATATGTATTATTATTATTATTATTATTATTATTATACCATCAAAGTACTTCCATTGTCACAATTTGTTTGGAGGGTTGTTATTATTATAAATATTATTCCATTCATCTCGTTACACGTGGCTTCATAAAATAACAATAATAAGATATTTAGTGAAATTTTAATATGAAAAATTCGAGGAGGGTAAAATGTCGATAAATGTTACCATATAATAAGATATTTAGTGAAATTTTATACGAAAATTAGAGGAGGGTAAAATGTCAACAAATGTTACCATTTCTACTTATAAGAAAATTTGAGGAAGATAAAATGTCCACTGAGGTTGCGCCGGAGAGATATTTAAGTGTTTCACAAAAATAGAAATTCTCCTTTTGGTTTCACAGCTTTATTCCCTTATTGAAGATGGGGTTAGCTGCAGGTAGTACTACTCCAATGGTTTTTCTAAGAAGCTCTCATCATCAAAAGGAAGTAACTACGGGATCTTGTAGAACATGGGGTTTTAATCCCTACTTGCCCAAGCTCAAATACGAATCAAGAATTTCATATTGCTGCAAGAATGAATCAATTGATTCCAAAGAAAGAACAAGTCCTAATGAGGTAAATTTTTTATGAACAAATTTGCTGTTGTATATGCTTTGTTTCATCCCAATGTGTGCAAATTGGGTAAAAGTTTCCAACTTTGCAACCTGCCAAAACGAAAAGAAGAAACAAGATCCTAACTTTGGATGTTAAATATCCTTTTAGATTGAATGGAAGATAGAACCTGGCATTATGTAAACATGGATTTTGTTTTGAAAATTTCTGAACAGTATGATCTCATGCTACACAAAAAAGATGCTGTATCTATTGTCTTTATATTCAATTTTGGCTTGTATTGTTGTTTCATAACTCATGAATTCAAGAGACTATGTGCCTGTTGTCTTGCAAAAAAGAATGAGTAAATCATTTCTGAGGTTTTTATATCGACTCACACTCACACAGATAACTTGAAATCAAAGGCATATAGGCTGGCATTGGATACTATAGGTTAAGCAACTAGGAAGAGGTGCAGTGAATGGAAGTTGTTCAAACTAGCATATTGGGAGAGCAATCGGCTAAAGTGACCATAGGCCTCATGGGTGTCCAGATTGAGTCCTATTTTTCTCAATTTTGAAACTTTTTCTTAAAGTATATCAAGAACATGCTTCCTTTTTCAAAAAGGAAGAACGGAAACTGGAAAAAATTCAACGTGAAACACCAATAACATTTTGCCGTGTCAAGTTGTCAGCTCACTTTGGGCTAAATGACTAACAAGTGCTACATCACGCCAATCAATCAGTTGCTTATATCTGGAGGCATCCTTCCATTAGTTTACTCATCCTTACCCATCCTGCCCTCTAGAAAAAGGAAAGACTCAAAAGGGCTTTCCTTCGATTTTTCAATAAAGATGAGTTTTTATTCCTTTTTAATATATGAAACCATTGCAAATGGCCAAGATTGTTGTTGTTTGCATCCTTTTTCTCGGGATTTGGGGGATGGAGGGGGGGGGGTTAATATAGTGACTTTTGCTTTGACTAAGCAAACTTCATAAAAGGGGGTTAGATTGATTCTGTATTCATTGGAAAATGCAGGTCCCATTTGAAAATTGTTGAGTGTTGTGTTGTTGAGTTCCCTTTTAGTGATTGAATACCTTCTATCTCTTTTTCAGTACTGATTGAGTTTCTGAATAAAGAAACGGTTGGCACTTACTGGGTACAAGGAAATATGCTTATGCCATCAGGTTGTTAGTTTGGTGAAATGATATGGCTTGCTTGCTAGAAGTAGCTAAGGTATATAACATTCACTTGATTTTCAGCTGAAAAGAATCTAATACTCCCACCACTTTTTCTTCTTCACCTTGTGCTTAGCGTATAGTGCCTAATAGCTGAATAGCTGAGCATGGATTCTGATTCATTAGACTTGAAGAACCTGTATGAGAAGCTATTTACCATGTCTCTATTTAACTGATTAGTGGTGGAAACTTGAGAGTCGCATGCTTCCAATGATGGAGCAAAAACTTCGTCAGCGAGTGCTTTTGTATATGTATATATATATTTTAAAATTTTCCACCTTTCCATTGGAGGAACAACTATTGGGTAAGTACCAAGCAAATACTAATGTCCAGCCCTCTCTTTCAATCGACAGTGAGTTAGCCACACATTTTAGCTATAGCAATCAGTCGCTAAAATTATGTTTGGTTAGTCTGAATGGCACTCACTCCATTTCAATTGTTAAATATCTGAGTTTTTGATGCCAAGTTTTCTGTATTTGATTGTCTTTGACATATTGCTTAAAATTAGGCTGATTATTTTTATTGTATCTTGGTTACGCAAGATATCTAGTGTTGAATTTTTCTGAAATTAACAGTCTATTGAAAATGCAGGTCAAGAAAGAAATTGTGCAATGCTATGAATTAATACACAGGCTTGGTCGCGGTGTTGTGTATTTGGGATCTTCAAGGATGGGTCCTGGACATGCACACTACATAAAAACCTTTGAATTAGGGAACAAGGTTAGTTAACTTTCTCAAAGTTTTGGGTGAAGTTAAATAAAAAACAAGAAGTAGCTTGTCTAGAAAGGTACTCCTTTGGTTTGTTGTCTGATTTTGACTTGACTCAGAGTTTAAGAAGTAAAAAAAGACTTTTGAATCTGGTGGTCTTTAACATGTCATGAGAAAAGTTGGAATTAAACAGCTACCAGAAAAGGTAAGAGGTGTTATTTTTGAAACAGACTATAAGGAAAGTAAGATAAACAAATTGAAACGGAGTAAGTAATAATATTTGAGAAGAACGTGCAACTTCATTATTTTATGCTTCCTGAAAATTTCCATCAGTTGGGCTTTTCTAAATGCTACTTGTTCGGCAGATTTCAGCCCTCTTAGATTGCACGACGTGGTCTGGGGCTGGACCAGGCTTAATGGATGCTGCCACACAAGGTGCTCTACAAGCAGGGAAGCCTGTTGGCGGATTCAAGATAGGTCGAGAAGCTGGGGAATGGACGACTACAAATTTTCATCCATACTTACCATCAGAGAATTATCTTACATGCAGGTACAGACAACATCAAATGCATGATTTTTCTTATGTTCTTAGGATCATATGGTTACTGGTTAGAGTTATACGGAGTGTAAGCTGGTAACCAAACACTGTACATCATGTACCGAATTTTAAACATAACAGTTAAAATGCCACCAAACATGTTATTGCTTTCTTACATGAACAATTCACTTCGTGACCAGCAACCAAACGGACCCCCTTATAGCTTCTTGAGTTCATAAATTGTATTGTATTCAGGTTTTTCTCCGCAAGGAAACATGGGTTGGTGGATGCTGTTGTGAGATGCAGAAGCTCTGATAGGACAGCTGTTGTTGCACTTCCTGGAGGAATTGGTACCCTCGACGAGGTCTTTGAGATCATGGCTTTGATTCAACTCAAACGAATTGGCTCTCTACTGCCTGTTCCTTTGCTTCTAATGAACTATGACTCATTTTATTCCAATTTGCTGGAGTTCCTCAATGACTGTGAGAAGTGGGGAACTGTCTCTAATGGAGAGGTTGCATCATTGTGGAAAATTTGCAACAATAATTCAGAAGCTTTGGATTACTTGGCTGAATTTTATGGTCTTTCTACTATAGAAACCAGGAGAAAAGATTCTGAATCATCACAATGTAGAAGTTTATCTTGACAATATTAGCACATTTGATCAATTGATATGTATTGTTAAAACTCTAATTTTTTACTGTTAAAGGTTAAATTGCTTGATTTGGTGTAAACATCATGTGTCAATAAAATTTTACTATACATGATGTTTACGTATTTCGATCATCATATTATTTTGCTGCATTTGAGACGAGAGTTTTCTGGAAACAACCTCTCTATCTCTATGAGATAGTGGTAAGGTCTGCGTTCATTTTACCTCCCAAGACCTCACTTGTGGGATTTCATTGGGTATGTTGTATTATTTTGCTGTAGCTACTGTTCAGAATGCTTTCGTTTATCCTCTCCTTCTTTTGGACTGCTTTGAATTGTTTTTTTTTAGCCAAGTATTTATCGAAAATAACATTTTTGCCGCTAAGGAAGTGGTAAGGTATTCGTACACTCTACTCTCCCTAGACCTCATATCGTGGGACTATACTCTGTGCATATGTTGTCGTATACATGATGTTTGAGAAGAATTTGGAGTATTTTCTAGAGTTTGAGAGGAGTTACGGTATAAATATCAAGGTTATTTTGAAATATCAAAGTATATAGGAATATAAAGTA